>PVIH01013567.1:35358-57939 GCA_004025045.1 Sigmodon hispidus
CCCCTCCCCAGCTCTGCACCAGAGACCAGGCTTTACCCACTTTCCCCTCCCCAGCCGTCTGAGTTATAGATAGAAAATGCTTTGTTTGTTTGTTTTGCTGTTGTTGTTTTTCAAGATGTGGTTTCTCTGTGTAGCCCAGGACTGTCCTGGAACACGATCCATAGACAAGGCTAGCCTCGAACTCAGAAATCCCTCTGCCTCTGCCCCCAGTGTGTTGGGATTAAAAGCATGCACTACTACTGCCCAGCAAGATTTTTTTTTTTAAATCTTAGGGTGCCATACAAATATAATTACTTTCCACATGATGTGAAATGGTTGAACAGAACTGTTTTAAAATAAGGGGGAGGGGGAGCTCTGGTCTCCAGCTCCATTTTAGGAGCTGCTAGGAGGCTGATCAACAAGATGTCCTCAGGACCCCAGACCATGGTTCTGTAACAGCAGAAACTGTGTCTGTTGTTGCTCAGTTTTATATCCTGGGCACCTAGAAAATACTTGGCACATTGTAGCTGCTCAAAAAATTATTTGTTGAATGAACAAATAGAGTTTCCTGGGCTTGAAGCCCAGCTCTGCTTCTCATCTGCTCTGTAACCTGGACAAGGGCCAACCTACACTTTCTTTGGACCTCTGTGGTCCTCGTGGATAGAAATAGGGGATAGAAATAGGGGGACTAGAGACATCGTTGTCTCTGGTGTTCTTTTCCCTCTGACATCCACTAACATGGAATGGTGAGACCATACCAGGTATGTTGGACAATCATGTTTGACCTGCCCAAGGTGAGGCAGGTGAACTGAGACCTCTGACATGAATGTAGGTGATAAGGCACCTGAACCGGTGATGGGTAAATGTGGGATCCTTTAGGTTAGAAGTAGGGGATATTTAAAAATAATCTTTAAAGCTGGATGTGGTGGTGCACATCTTTAGTACCAGCACTTGGGAGGCAGAGACAGGCAGATCTCTGAGTTGAGACCAGCCTGGCCCATGAGGACTACATAGTCAGACTCAATCTGTAAATTTTTAAAATTTTTTTATACAAGTCTTTGATGAGAACTCTAAAAAATCTTATTTTATCTTTTCTATTTAAGCAGAAATTGAGTGACAACTAAGGATTGGGAGCTATAATTCCTTTAATAGCGGTAGGCTGCTGATGTTAGAGCAATGGTCCTCAGCCCAGAGGTCGCAATCCCTTTGGGGGCAAATAACCCTTTCATAGGGGTCACCTAAGACCAATGGAAAACACAGATATTTACATTACAATTTACAACAGTAGCAAATTTACAGTTATGAAGTAGCAATAAACGTAATTTTATGGTTGAGGGTCAGCACAACATGAGGAACTGTATTAAAGGGTCGCCCCATTAAGAAGGTGAAGAACCGTAGTACTAGAGAATTAAGGCAGACTACATTCTGAGCCAGCCCTTTATGGGGTCCCTGGTGTGACTGAGTCCCTCTCTCTGCAGGAGGGCACATATAAACTTATTGGCTTTGTGAACCAGCTGGCAGTTCACTTCAGCCAGGTGGGGAACCTGATCCCCAAAGACTCAGATGAAGGACGGCGACAGCACTACCGAGCTGAGCTGGTGGCAGGTAGGACTATGGACCTGCCTGAGGCTGTGGCCAGAGCCCGGGTCCCTCCAGAGCTTTGCAAGATCTCTGCCTCCATGGTGTCCAAATGCAGGATGTCATGGACAGGCCTGGGACCTAGCCCAGGTTATGGAGAACCCAGGGGGCAAGCGAGGTCTGATAGGCAGGAGGATAATCCTCCCTACCAGAGAGTAAGGCAGCTTGGACCCTGGACTCATCAGCAATATCTTGCCAAGGTTCACAGGAGTCTGCCAAGGTGGTAACTTCAGACACAGAAATGCTTGAAGAAGATGAGGAACCCAAGGAAGCAGAGCCTGAAGCCGGGAGTCAGACAGATGTGCCTGCTGCAGCTGAGGTGCGGAGGCTGTTGCCCTTTGTCCCTGCTGTCCCAGGTCAGTTGTGGATGGAGGCTGTAGTGGTGACCTGGGAAAGAATGGTGAAGTAGATGCTAGTGTGCCAATGTTTCTAGCAGCATCCCCTGAGGGCTTCCTTCCCCTCCCCTGATAGCCCACAGTCTGCCTCCCACAGTTAAGCTCCGGCTCTTCTGATTTTTATTTCCAGACAACTGAAAAAGTGATTGAAGAAGAACTGATGACCCCTGTACAGCCCAAGGAACGAAAACTCACAAACCAGTTTAATTTCAGTGAGAGAGCATCACAGACCTTCAACAACCCCCTCCGGGTAGATCCACCCCCCTTTATAGTCCTCCAACAATCCCCTCCGGGTAGATCCTCATCACACCCTTTTACTTTGAATTCTGTGCTATGCAGTGACAAGGCAGACACAGGCCTGAGCCTGTCAGGGATGACAGGACAGACTGCAGTTTCTCCCTCCAAGGAGACTTGGAACATGTGCCCACATCCCTGTAATCCATCTAGTCATCCAGAGGAAGGCTAGTGCCCTCCGACTCCACTGAGAGGCTGAAATGGGCTAGATTGAGGGAGAGAGTAGAAATCAGGACCTTAGTGTGCCAGGGGCATGGAGAGTCTTAATATAATAGAATGGAAGTTATTGGTCTCTGGTAGATCAGCTTAGAGAAGCTAGAATGTTTCCTGACTATGAAGGACCCTGAGAACCAGGCTGAGAGGGAGAGCCTGACAGCGTGTTAGGTGAGGTATGCTCACAGGAGAGTTCTACACTAGTGTATCTATGATAGAAGGCAAGGTTTCCACAGTCAGCCTTGAGCAGCACCTCATCACCCTGTGTGATCCTTGGCTGATGTTGGATAGTCGGGTGATACATAATGGGGAGGGAGCAGTTACATGCTGGATGCAGAGACCTTATTATTGAGGAGAAGCCTCTCTTGTAAGGGACATTAGCTCTGGCACCTGTAGGAGATTTGCCTCTTGCAAGCCTGTCCATCCCCCAGCTGAACCTTTCCTTGACTGGAAACTGGTGTGATTGATCTTCCGTGTCCTTGATCTCCGTCCGGCTTAGGCCAGGCTGGAAAGGCAAAGATGGGGTTTGAATAATTTAGTCCTTCAGCAGGCTCTGCATCACTTCCTCAGCTTTGTTCCATCCCTTCCTCAGCTTCAACCAAAACACTTCTCCTAAAGATGTGTTGTTGGGTTAAGAGAGACGGAGGTGAGACTATATGTGGATCTTCTGTTGTCTCTGTTCTCTAGGATCGAGAATGTCAGATGGAACCTCCACCAAGAACGAACTTTTCAGCCACAGCCAATCAGGTAAGATCCTGGATCTGCCTGAAACTGTCTGCGTCTGCACTCTTGGGCATTCTGGGACATTCAGCTGCAGAGACTGGCATGGCTGTGGACTCCTCTGCCAGGCTGCCTTGATTATCCATCCATCTCCCTGAGTATCGTCCTCAGCATTCAGTCCTGAACACTGGACACATCACAATAGGTCTCCAGTAGTGAGTCCTGGACCACCCCCATGCCCTGGAGTCAAGGCTGTCCATGCTGGAGGCATGGATTCTGGAACCTTCCCCAGAACCTGGGAGAACACCTTTCCCATGGACTCTAGGGAGCCTGTGGCACCCTGTGACTGCCTTTCAAGTGCCAACATCGTGCTGGCCTTCACAGCAGCCTTTTGCATTCTTGCAGACCCTCTTCTTCCTTCCCAGGAAGCCGTCCTGGCTGACAGTGCTGACTTGGCAGGATCTGGTGCTAGGATCAGACCCAGGCTCTGCTATTCCAACTGTGAGATCCTGGGCATAGAATGTTTCACTTCTTTCCTAATTCTTATGTTTCTTTCTTTGTCCATAAGGGATGGTAAGCTGCCCCACAGAGGTGTTGGGGGGCTCCGAATGAGATAGCACATGCTGAATGCAGTGCAGAGAGGCATTCTGGCCTATGGGGTTGGGGTGGGGGATTTTTGAAATGTAAGGTGTACCTTTCTGGCCTCCAGGTGGCAGTGACTGTCCAGTCTGCAAGGCACTCTGTGGTCTGTCTGTAGTCTGCCGCATTTGCCCAGCCCAGAGCCGTGCTACTGCTTCTGCTACAGCCCTACAGCTTTTCTTTCTCAGGTCCAGTTAGCAGAATACTGGTTTATTTCCTTCTCATCTTGAGATATGAGCAGTGAAGTAGATGGCCAGTTTGAGCCAATGTGTTTGTCCTGTTTCCATGAAGGCAGACAGACATGTTTTCATCCACTCTGTGTGTGTGTGTGTGTGTGTGTGTGTGTGTGTGCATGTATTCATTCCTTGCATGAAGGTGGGAGGACAGTTTTCAGAAGTCAGTTTTCTTTCCACCATATGGGTCTCAGGGATTGGACTCGGGTTATCTGGCTTGCTGAAAAGGGCCTTTAATCTCTGAGGCACCAACCTGAGGAAGATTTTAATTTTTTTAATATTTCTTAATTCAGTTTGGGAAATCTCCAACAAACTATTAGTTACCTAAAGGTTGCATATTTTGTCTTCCTGTTGGGGGTTGAAACCTAGAACAATATTCACTGATCTCCAGCTTAAGATTCGATTCAGAACCTTTGCTTTAAGGTGGATAAACCTGACCTAGAGGAACCCTGAAAACTCCTTCCTTTCTGTTCTAGAGTGGGTGGTTATCAGGGAAGACAGCCTTTGAACATGTACAATGACTAGCGGGTGCTATGGTGACACCTGACAAGGTTAATGTGACGGACTCTTGAAGGCTGAAGAGCTGGCCAAGGGAGCTCAGTGCCCTATGCTGACTGCCTTGTCTTGCTCTTGCCTAGTGGGAAATCTATGATGCCTATGTAGATGAGCTTGAGAAACAGGAAAAGACCAAAGAGAAGGAGAAGACGAAGACTCCAGTGGCTAAGAAAACAGAGAAGATGGCCATGAGGAAACTGACGTCTATGGAGTCCCAGGTTTGGTCTATAGCTCTGTCACAGACTGAGTGGGACCTTGGGCTGGAGGTAGATAGGAGCTTGGCTATACAAAAGGACTTCACAGATGTGCAAGGGGAAGGCTGGCGTTGAGGTGTGAGTAATTTCTTACCTCAGAAGAAGATGAAATGAGAGGTAGGCTTGTCTCTGGATTCCACACCTTCTCCCTAACTGATATTCTGAAGGTCAGAAGGGCTTGGGAATCACTGGCCTAGAACAGACAAAAGTCTGTATTATCTGCATCACAGGGGACAAGGCGACCCCCTGAGTTTCGTTCCGGGTGTCTTTGATTTAATTATATTTGGTAGCTAAGGTGAGTGAGAGGGCTCATTTTAGCCCTCACCATGACATGATCTAAAGTCTCAAGGGAATTGTGTAGACCAGAGAGGCCTTTGGGTGTGTCTGTAGGGTTGTCTTGATTACATTAATTGATAATTCCCTAGGTTTGGGTGCTGAAGTGCCTAAGAGAGGAAAAAGTGAGCAGAGTATTCAGTCTCTCTCTCCTGTGACTGACTGCCCTAAGTTCTTGCTGGTATGATGCACTGTAGCCTGGACGTTTGAGCTAGACCATTATCCCCCTAAGTTGCCTTTGTTGGGGTATTTTTATCACAGAAACAGAAACTAGGTCAGTGAATCTTCAGGCCAGGAGCCAGTCCAAAAGTTATTGGTTAATGGATGTAGCCACCTTGAGCTGGACTGACCGACTCTAAGGAGCCAAGTGGGAGTTTAGAAAGACCATGGTTGGGTACTTAGACCAGTGCAGTCTGCAGGAGTTGAGGGGTCAGCATAAAGTGGCATGATCATGGGGCAATGATGTGGGGCGATCACGGCAGGAGATGCTGGAGAACCTCATTTATTCTGGCAGCAGAGAGAAATCTGGGTCAGGAGACCCAGAGTGAAGATCCTGTGGGTGTGACCTGCTTTGGAAGAAGGTCCCAAGAAGCTAGGGGCTGTTTTCAGCACTTTGGAGAGCGCCCAGGGCACCTCACACAGAAGTGGCTCTACTCTTTGACCACACTCAAACCCAGCTCAGTTAGAGAAGTTCTGTTTTCTTTATCCAAGCTGTGCCCACGTCCTTTTGGTTCTATTTCGTGACCCCGATGTCACATTTGAAGTGATATTTGAAGGTCCCTTGCTATGGCTTAATAGACACTATATTTCAGTGCCTTTGAGTGATCATGATCATGTAGAGTGCTGCAGTCTCAGGGTGGGATGGAGCCCTGCCTGGAGGGCTATATGAGTATTCTTGGCCCCCTAGCACCATTCCTCAGAGCATAGAGAGGTCAGAGGGAGGTCTGGCCTGGGACAGGTTCAATGTAAAGACCTGTCAGAGTGGGCTATTGGCTCTGCTGGAATCCAAAATGGCAGAAACCCCAACTGGAATATTCATGACCAAGAAACCAGGGGAAGACTGATACTGATACTGATAACTGATGTGAGACCTAAAGTCTTACAAACCCTATCACACTGGCTTTTTCCAGATTTGCTGACATGGAAAATAGATATACAGGCCAATTCCGATCTGTAGTTGTTTTTTTTTGGGGGGGGGCACTTACCACCAGCTCCTAAATAATCACACAGAGACTTATTCTTTCTTATGAAAGGCTGGCCTTACCTTGGCTTTTTCTAGCTAGGTTTTCTCAACTTGAAATATCCCGTCTACCTTTTGCCTCTGGTCTTTTACCTTTCTCTATTTCTGTATATCTTTTCTTTCCTTCTTATTCCATGTCTGGTGTGTGACTGTGTGTCTGGCCCCTAGCATTTTGCTTCCTTCCCTTCCTTCTTTTCTCAATACCCCCTGTTCATTCTTGTCTCTAGTCTCTCTGCCCACCGGTCCTGCCTACCCCTCTCCTGCCTAGCTATTGGCCATTCAGCCCTTTATTAGAGATGTCTAGACAACTGTGCTTTAGACAGGTACAGTAACACAGTTTCACAGAATTAAACAAATACAATATAAAAAATGCAACATACCATTGCATCATTCAACAAATACTCCACAGCATAAATAAATGTAACACATCTTAAAATGATATAATTCCACAACACACAGCCAAGAAGCCACAGTGAGGCAGGACACTGGAAGTATAACACACACCCATCCCCAAGTAAGAATCCTCTTCCCAAAGCAGTCCATTTCCGACTGGGCATGCCGAGCACTGAAACCAGGCTGTCTGTCTGTAAAGCAGAGGAAGAGTGGCAGCACCTTCTCCTTGCCCAGACCTAAAGCTTGAGCAAAGCAATGCCATTTCCTCAAAGACCTCTGTCTATTTGGGTTGGTAAAAAGCTCAGGTGTGGGCAGGGAGAAAAGAGAATGAGTTCATGATACCCTAAGAGAGGGTCTCCTGTGTTGGGCCCCAGATCTCAGGTTCATCAGTGTCTCAATACACAAAAATGAAGGCAAGCTTGTCTGGTCTGAACAATTTGACAGGCCTAGGGAGATGAGATCAGAAGTCCCAAGTTCAGTCAAACCCATAGAGAGATGTGTCTACTCCGGCAGCACGGCCCTCTAAGCAATTGATATAAAGGCTGACTGTGCTCTCTCCTCTGAGATATTTAAGGTCCTGCATCTCCCAGGACAAAGAGTGCAGTCAGAGCGGGGACAAGAGCATCTGCTCTGAAGCCACAGACTAACTAGTGCCTCACGTCTGCCTTTGATGACATGGGCTGGAGCCTTCTGAAGCCTCAGTTTCCCCAAGTGTAAAGCCATCTTAATGACATCATACTTTGCAGGGTTGTTGAGCAAGCCCACAATAATGCGTACACACAGTCCAGCATTATCATACTGTCAGTAATGTGCCACAGCAAGGCTTATGGAGCTTGGGAGAGATTGCTGTAGGAAGTGTCGATGTTGGGAAGTGAGGTACTGTGGGACAGCATCAGCGGGGTTATCTATCTTCAGGTACCAGAGGGAAGAGTTCAGATTATGGGCAGCAGAGCCAGGGAGCTGGTGTCTGTCCACAGCAAACATTGTCTTGTGTAGAGTCCAGCTCTCCTGGAAGCTATGAAAGGGGAGGGCTGGGCTTCGGGTCAAGAAGTGGGAGGGGCATCTGGGACCAGGTGAATTCTAAGCCACATACTTGACATCCAGTGTCTGCCCTCCTCACCCTGTTTCTGAGACAGAGTCAGTCTGAAGACTAGTGAAGGGCCCCAAAGAGCCATCTCTCAGATGCTAGTGTGCGAGCCTCCACCCTCAGCTGTGTTTTCTCTGACTGCACTGCCGCCAGGAACGGAGTTAAATCAACATGTGTCTTACCATGTTTACTCCCTACCATGGTCTCAGGGGGAGAGGCTGCCCACTCACCCTCCACCTTGTCACAAGGACTCTAGGACTCAAAGACTCAAGCTCAGGGTTGCATCCAGCCAGGAAAGAATTACACAGCTGTGTGATCTAGAACCCTGTCTCCATGAAGGTTTTTTGTTAGATTTTATTTAATTTGTGGAAAGAGCATCTCACATGAGCCACAGCATGTGTGGAAGTCAGATGTCAATTTGTGGGGGTCTCTTTTTCCTTCCACCATGTGAGTCTCAGAGATGAACTCAGAGCTTCAGGTTCTAACCACTGTGCAATCTTGCCAGCCCCAGAACCTAGTCTCTTAATCACAGCTAACATTGCCTCTCTCAGCAGTGCTAATCTCCAGGATCCATATGTCCGACCCTGGGGTCACTCTCTGGATACATACTTAACTTGCTCCCTCCTGACACTCACCCCAAACTCTCCATTTTTTCTTTTAAAGATTTATTTTTAGTATTTTTAATTATATGTATGGGGGGTGGTACGTACACGGATGCGGTACCCTTGGAGTCCAGAGCCACAGACAGACTCCCCTGGGGCTGGAGTTGCAGGCTGCTGCGAGCTGCCCAGAGCCTGTACTGGGAATAGAACTGCAGCCTTGTGCAGAAGCAGTAAAAGCTCTTAACTTCACTGCTGAGCGCCCGCGGCCCCGCCCCTGCTTTCCTCATCAGCCCCAAACGTCTTGCTTCTCTGTTAACTTGCCAAGCAGTTTACTTTGTTTGTTTATGACAGTCTTTGTTCAGAGGGGTCATTTTCCAGGGTAGAACTTGCTGCTCCGTCTGTGGTCTGGGAAGGGCCCTGGGTTAGAAGGCTCAATCCTCTCTTGCATCTGAAGCTCAGCTCTCCCTTTCTGGACCTCTGTGACCCCCTCAGCCTGAGACTAGATAAGGAGCTTAGGCTCGGGACCCCTGAGGCCTTTCATGGAAAACTGTCAGCCCCTGATCTGAGAAAAACCCTCTGCCCCCACCAAAGCCCCTAACAGGTCCTGAGTGCTCTGCCTTCTGATGCCTTCCTGGGCTCTGTGTAGTGCCTTTTCCAAAACAAAGAGTTGGAAGAGTGAGAAGCAGCTTTGTCCAAGGACCAGATATGTCTCCTCAGTCCCTTGTGCACACGTGAGGACAGGGCTCTAGGATGTGGGAATAGTGGGGATGCCTCTGAACCATTTCTGAGTCCTTTGGGATAGGGAATGACAGGGTTATACTGGGAAGCCAATCGTAAATCTGGGCTTTGACTCAGGATATATGACTTTGCCAGGCACTAACTGATGAGGACTTGCGACTTTTGTATCTCACAGAGTGATGATATCACCAAAGTATCCCAAGCTGCTAAAATTGTGGAGCGAATGGTCAACCAAAATACATATGACGATGTTGCTCAAGGTAAGACTCAAGGGGATAGTAGTTTTCATTATTTTTAGGTGTGTGTGTGTCGTATACAGGAGAGTGCTTGTCTGAATGTTCACTAGGCAGAGGCTGGTGAATCTGAATTCAAGCCTAGCTTATTCTATGGAGTTAGTTCTGGGATGGCCAGGGCTACCGAGAGGAAACTCTCTCCTGAAAACAACAAAACAAAACAAAAACAAAGAAGAAGAAGAAGAAGAAGAAGAAGAAGAAGAAGAAGAAGAAGAAGAAGAAGAAGAAGAAGACACATATGGGATCATAGGGAAGGTCAAGGAGGCTTCAGGGAGCCTGGACTAGATGCCGGGGAGAAGCAGGGTCTGTGTGAGAGGGTGAAGAAGGGGGAGGGTCTTCTCAGCACACATTGCTATGAGCAGTGACTTGGCAGAAAAATGAGTAGGAACTGGCTCTGAGGTCAAGGGCAGCAGGCTCAGGACTCAGACAGCGGCTGTTGCGAAATGGTGAGAGTTCAGGCTGAAGAGGCAGTTGGGGCCTTTTCTATAGACACCTGCTTGGCCCCAGACAGAGCAAAGCCCAGTGAGGGCGGAGCTGGAGGAGGATGCACCTGCACAGAATTCAGGGACCCAGGTAAAGGCATGGGCTGGAGCAGGCTTCTCCATGTCGGGTCAGATGATAACACAGAAAGTTATAAATGTGGGCAGTCAGGCTCAAAGCTCACTGTGAAGGGCTTGTGTGCCAGGCACTGTGCTGTACAATGTGGGCATAGCATTTATGTTTTCCAAACATCTGTCCTGGGATGTGAATAACATGATTATGCCCATTTCATAGATGAGGAATCCAAGCTAGTTATGTCACTTCTTGAAGAGAGTCACAGCCAGTGGGAGCTACAAGTGGTAGAAGCCCAGGCCCCGTTAACTAAGCACTTCACCACTAGGCTACAGAGCCATTGAGCTGGAGGAGGCATTTCAGATGAACACACTCAATAGATCTACCCTAGCAATTAATTAGCGATGAGGTGAAGATAGAAATTGATTCAGAAATGCTTCAATCCTGGGGGCCTGGGAAATTCTGGTGTCTCTGGCAGTGCCAAGGAACTGGAATCCTTCCCATGGTATGAACAGCGCATTCCTGAGTGGCTTGTATTCCCTGAGAGGTTGTGCATTTATGTGGAGCAGCTAGCTGCCTCCGCAGAGCTGGCAACGCCATGTTGCTGGCTGGCCTCCTTTGCTGACAGCCTCTGGCCCTTCTTGGTGACTGGATGCTCATTGCTCACCCGAGGGACACAAAACTAAGCCTGCCAAGACCAGCAGCCTAAACAAGCCCCCTCGTTATCGGTCGGGCTGGAAAACGACTGTGAGTGCTTTTCAAAGCTGTCAAAAAACACAGCAGCTGTGAATGAGCCTGTCACTCACACAGCTTGGCTTCCTGAGACCCAGCCTCTGCAAGTGGCCCACCACAGGGCTACAAACCTGATTAATATCCATGGAGAAATTGGCCTTGTGAACCACTTTCATTTATAAGAACACAGTCACATAAAAATGCATTGAACTTTGATTTTTTTTAATTGCATAGTGTTTTTCCTTTGGGAAAGTGTAATCATGAAGGAGAAATAAAAATAGAGAAGTGTTACCAATTAATCCCACTCTGAAATGAGGAATTTTCAAAGCTCCCCCAAGTTCAGGAATCTTGATATGATCAAGGCTCACACCTTTCTGACCACTAAATTATTACTATTTTTTTTTTTGTTCCAAGACCGTTTTTAAGGTTTGGATGTAATCCTACAACAGCCACAAGGTATGGGGCACTGTGGGAGGGTCTGGGCAATGCCTGGGTGTGTCCCTGACTGTGCAGAATAGGGAGCCCCTTTTAATCGGCCATTCTGCTTTAAAGACAGAACCATTTGCTATTGGACTTCAGGTCTCTGCTCTGTGGCTGTCCCTGCACCATGCACTGGAGACACAGGGATGAATGTAATGTATGTCCTGTTCTCTAGGAGCTAGGCAGCATGGACGTCAGACAAAAAGACTGATGGGTTTCTCAGAAGAGGAAAAGCAAAGCTAGAATAGATAAATTAACTTGAAAGAGCCGGGTGTATAGGTATGATGGCTCATGCCTAAACTTGTAGCATTCAAGTGGTTGAGACAGGAGGATCACCATGAGTTCCAGGACAACCTGAGCCGCACAGTGAAATAAAAAAATGTAGCAGCACATACCTGTAGAAGGCTGAAGCTGAAGGATCACTTGAGCCCAAATACTCTAGTCCAGCTTGGGTAATATAGCGTGGCAATCGGTTAAATAGGTTGGGGACCCTCTATCTGCCATGCACAGATTTCTCTCCCCCCTTGCCCCTGCCCATTAGGCCACACTCCTCTGCAACCCTCTTGACAGAGTTGATAAGTAACATGCTGTGGCCTTGCAACTGAAACTCCATTTTCAAAGAAAAGAAAGGAAAATGAATACCTTATAGAAAAAGAGGAACTGGAATCAGATAAAGAACAAGTAGGAGTCAGCCAGGCAGAGTGAGGTATTTTAGACATGGAAACTACGCAAACACGGAATAACTGATCAGAAAGGATGTGGAGGCAGTGCCCAGGAGCCTTGATCTGACCAGAGACAGACATTTCAGTGACATGGAGAGGGTGATGTGGTAGAGAGAGAGTTTGCTCTTGCTCTGCTGGCGCTGAAGATCGTGCACTGAAGGAGAGGTTACTGTGGGAGTTAGGGGCACAAGCTTGAAGAATATGTTAGTCAGGCGATGGGTTAGGGATCTCAGCCTAGGTGGTAGCTATGGTTTAAAAGAAATAGATTATCTGCCTCAGAGCGCTCCTGGTGCTGTGGTGCTATGCCTGGGGTGTTAATGAACACAAGCTCTGGCGCATGAGGTGAACTGGTGCTACTCTGAGACAAAACGGTTTTATTTTGTATTTTCCCAAGAAAATTATTTGGTGAGTATCTCCACTACCTGCCAGCCTAACCTGCTTTGACCCCCTCAGCAACCCCGCTCCGTTAGAAGAAGGCTGCCCCCTTATTGTGCGCTGTTGCAAAGTAGCCCTCTGGTGTGGCTGCGCAGCTGCCTGACCTTAACCTGGGCAGATAGCCATTAGGAAATAGAAAGTAACTCCCAATTTGTCTCAGGAATCTTGAGACTTGGAGACCCTATTTCTCATTGTTCCCTAAATTGCCAATTGTCACTGGAAAGGGAGACTGGTTACATCAGGCACAGACCCCTCCTGGGGGCCTGGCCCGTAAAGGAAAACCAAAACAACCCGAAGGGGAGGAATCTGCCCTAAATTTTCAAAGACCCTAGAAAACCTAACTACTACTTTCCCTATTGAAGATGCTGTGAGAAACCTCTGGTGGCAGCCCTACAGTTGATTTCCAATAAACTTCCTGTCTGGAAAAAAAAGAAAGAAATAGATTTAAAGGGACAGGAGGGAAATATAAGAGAGGGTAGCAGGAGGCCAGCCAGGGGTTGCCAGCTTTCTAGTTTAGGTGAACAGAAGGGCGAGGCTTCTGGCTAACAGTGAAAATGGGAGACGACTCTGAGGATGAAGCTGAGTTTTCAAAACCCAGGGAGGGGTGCCCAGGTGGCTCTGTTACAGTGAGCATGCTCCTGGCAGTGACTATAAAGTTGGGCTGTATTGTAGGAATCTAGGAGGCAGAATAACTAGAACTGTTGGTCACCCTCTGGCAGCTGAACCCTTGAAATCTGGTTGCTCTGATCTGAACTTCTGAAGCACTGAGAAAGTTCACAAGGATGAGGGATGCAGCCTGAGATTCTGTCCACGCACATATGGATACATTAATGTAATTATCCCAAGCAACTAATATACAGGGAGAACTTATGTGTCAGGCATTTTCTGGGCACTTTGCATATATTAAACCCAACCTATATTCACACAATAGTCCTTTGACATGGTACTATTATATCCAGTCCCAAACACAGAGGTTCATTGTATTGCCCAAGGAGGTATCGATTTGCTACTAAGTGGCAGCTCCTGGCGGACTGTGTCTGTTTGTGTTTAAGATTTTAAGTACTATGAGGATGCTGCTGATGAATACAGGGACCAGGAGGGTACGCTGCTGCCTCTTTGGAAGTTTCAAAATGACAAAGCCAAGCGCCTGGCCGTCACTGCCCTCTGCTGGTGAGTACAGATATTGCAGCAAATCTAGGACCCCAGTGTACCCACTGCATGTCAAGTCCTGAGCCATGTGACCCTTTCATAGCACTTGAGAGTGACACATGACAAAGCATAGGAAAAATAGGACCTGGACTTTTACTGGATTTCAGGATTATCTAGTGTCTATTGTTGATAAGAATCTAAGCCGGACAGTGGATATCCGCAGTGTAGTCAGTCACCAGTGCCCGTGGGAATGTTCTTGACCATGGGAGGGCCATGTCTGTTTCCTATGCCAATGAGTTCACATTTCTTTTGCAGGAATCCAAAGTACAAGGATCTCTTTGCAGTGGGACATGGCTCCTGTAAGTGATCTAGCTGTTCATTTGTTTGCTTATGCAATTGCAGACTCTAGGTTCCTAGTCTATTCAGAGCTTTCGGCCACATACAAGAAATACAGAGAAGACTATGACATAATCCCTGGCTCCCGAGAGAGCTCCCAGTCCAGGGCAGTGCCTCTCATGCTTCCTAATGCTGCGACCCTTTCATATAGCCCCTCATGTTGTGCTGACCGTCAACTATAGAATTATTTCCGTTGCTACTTCATAACTATATTTTGCTACTGTTATGAACTGTAATATAAATATCTGTTTTCTGATGGTCTTAGGTGACCTTACAAAAGGAGCTTTCAATCCACAGGTTGAGAACCAGTCTTCCAATAGAGGCCCCACTCTCACATGGGCAATTAGTGTTGGTCAAAACAATATAGCTGCCTGTACTAGATGAACCTCAAAGAATGAAGGGGAAGCTTTGTAGCAGAGAGACCAGCATAGGTCAAACCTGCAGGCAGGAGAGGTGTACTGGGGTCAGCCCTCAAAAACCTGGGAGGCCACTCTAAGGAGGAAGCCGAGAAGGGATTGTGGGAGGGCAAGGCATGTCTAAGTACAGAAGGAACAGCGGGGCTGAACCAAGAGGCTGGGAGACCTGGTGCAGGTGTGCCAAGGAGTGTGCCTCCTCACCTGGCCTTCCTGACCAGACCTGAGGCAAGATATGGTAAGGAAAGGTGACTACCTGATGTTTGTTCTTCTGTTCGGAGGCGCTGGAGACCACAGTTATCTGTGTTCCTGGCCCTGCTGGGACGTACTCAAGGTGGGAGGCAGCACATGGCAGTCCCTGTCCATGCAATTTACTGTTCTTCATGTTACTCGGGCCAAGTAGAGGCCCCACCACTGAGCTGATAGTCCCTCTCCTAATAGGAAGGGGCCCACCTACACCGCAAGCCAGGCAAAGCTCCCTAATGCTAACAGCTTGTTCTCGGGCTGAGAGGATTCACTTCTGTGAACAGAAAAGCCCTCCCGTTCTCCAAGCTGCTGCTGGCAGGCAGGCTTACAAGCTCCTGGTCACCGGCCCTTAGATGGCCCATCCGTTGTTTGACCAGGGTAGGGGTCCAGAGGGAGGGGGATGGAGAGAAGTTGGTATTTGTCATTCCTCTCAGGAAGGAGACCTTGGAGCTGCTCCCAGCCCTGTGGTCTGGGCTGCCTTTGAGGATGCCCTAAATGCCTGCTTTGTGTCCTTACTCCTGAGGGTGGGCTGCTGCCAGATGGGAAGCCCCCTCCCCCTCTGTCAGGGAACTAGCACATTCTTCCCTTTCTGTTGCTGCTACTGGGCCTGGAACAGAGCCTGGGGTTGGGTAGGCCCTCCTAGGAGTGGGTGTGGACTCTCTGCTTGAGGCTGAGGTGAGAGTGTGAGAGCCTCCCCAGAAGGTGGAGGAGAAACCCCATAAATTCCAGTCCATCTTCTAGCCAGAGTGAGAAGGAAGGTCGTGTGGAGGCCATCCACAGGAGATAGCCTTAGTCAGAAAAGGTAATGCCTTCCCTGCGGAAATGGCCTCAAGCTGACACACTCACTGGCCTCCATGGATTTCTTACCAAGAAATCTTTCTTCACCTTTCCTTAGTCTTTTGAGGCACTGGCCCAGTGCTGCTACCCACAGGTAGCTACAGACCTCCCTCTGGAGAATCACCTCTCAGTGCCCTTGTCTCCTTAGTGACATGGCAAACTGACAAGCAGCCAGGGCTCTGTGGAGCCGTCAGGAGGCCTGCTTGTAGGAGTGCCCAGGGGACTCCAGGAGCGTGCACACACAGAAGCCAAGAACACTTTTCCTGTTCTCTCCCCTGCGGCCCCCCAGAAGGCCTGAGAAGGCCAGTCGAGGCTGGGCCTCAGAAATTCTGCAATGGCTCCTGGGGGCACCCTGTGTTCTCAGATGCATGCTCTGAGGAAGGAAAAGTGTGAGTTGAGGCATCACCCCAATTGTGCAGAGACCCTGGTTGTGGACAGGATTATCATGAGGGGCAGTTAGTCTCATCAGCCTCCCTCAGTCTTGGAAAGTTCCCAAGTACCAACCCCCCAGGGGAGAAAAACTGCCTGAAGACCAACACTGAATGAGAATTTAGGTTTGTTGCTGACTTTGATCCTGATGAGCACAGTCCAGGCTGCTTACGCCTCCTTTTCTCCTGAAATTGAGGTGTTTACTCTGTAAGCCAGACACAGAAGAGTTACATAGGGTCTTAGTTAGGGTTCCTATTGCCGTGAGAAAATACCATGACCAAAGCAACTTGGGAGGAAAGGGTGTATTGGGCTTACACCTTCACATCATTATTCATCATCTAAGGAAGTCGGGACAGGATCTCAAACAGGGCAGGAAGCTGGAGGCAGGAGCTGATGCAGAGGCCATGGAGGGAGCTGCTTACTGGCTGGCTTCCTTACAGAACCAGGGGCACCAGTCCAGGGATGGCCCCACCCTCACCAGTCACTAATTAAGGAAAATGCCTGCAGGCCCACCTGATGCTGATGCTATGGAGGCGTTCTCTTATTTTAGGCCCTTCCTCCCAGCTGACTGCAGCTTGTGTCATGCTAACATAAAACCAGCCAGCGGGAGGCTAGGCACATATCCCAGGGAGGACCGGGCCTGCCATATCCTTAGGACACAGTTTCCTGGGCTTAGTTATGGAGCAAGAAGAGCAAAGGAAGCCAGGCCAGGTGGCACACGTCTTTAACACGTCTTTAGCACTCGAGAGGCAGAGGCAGGGGGATCTCTTAGTTGGAGAGCAGCCTGGTCTATACAATGAGTTCCGGGACAGTCTACAGAGAAACCCTGTCTCAAAAACCACCAGAGAGGGTGAGAGAGAGAAAGAGAGAGAGAGAGAGAGAGAGAGAGAGAGAGAGAGAGAGAGAGAGAGAGAGAGAGAATAAGCAGTAAATTCCCATCTGTCTTTCCACTGTGGTTTCTGGTACCAGCATGATTAAAGCTCAGAGACAGGGTGCCCCCATAGTTCAGGCTCCATATTCCCAGCCCAGGGGACAAAGAGACTGTCAGCAGGTGAAGTGGGTGGAGGGATATTGGAAGGCAAAAGGAGTCAATCCAGAAAGAAATGGTCTTGGACAGCTGGGATGCGACTGTGCCAGCCTGTGATGCCGAAGGGTCCGATCCAGCTCATTAGCTAGCAGAGAGCAGGGAAATGGAGTCCTGCTCTCCTCGGGGTTTGCCAGGCAGGGTTGACACAGCAGATTCTAGAATCTGTATGTGATCCCAAGGTTATCCCACAGGAGATGGGGCAGGAAGGGCAAAGGGCCAGATGCCCTCCTGCCTAGCCTTTCTCTGGGGCAGGGCCTCAAAGGAGGCCAACAGCAGCCCTAAATTCCCAACACTAAACATATTCCTGTTCTGCTCCTTGAACTTGCCCAGGCCAGAGATAGACGCACAAGGATTTAAATCTTTCCTGGTCGTTTATTGTCAGCTTCACTAATTAAACAGTGTTAATTTCATTTCCTGAAAATGGGAATTCATCCACCTCATTTCTCCCTGTTCACCCTCCACACACAGAATCCATCACTCCTTAGCTGCAGGCTGCGTAAAATTTACAGGACTAATTATGTTGTCAGGTCCCTTTGTAAATACAGTCCATAAAGGCCACTGTGCTCGCCGGGTTGCAGTGCCAGGGCATTTTGTTGTTAGCTTAATTACTGGTTAGTTATTTAGGTTCTCAAATGTTTGCCTCATTTTCCCTAAATCAAATTAAATGTCCCAGTTGATGTATTCTGTGTCCAAGGCCTTGCTCTTATTTCCCCACACTGTTTAAATACAACTCCCAATCTGACAAGGATGCCTAGGAAAGCCCCATTGCCTGAGAGCCTGAGCCCAGCTTGGCTCTGCTGTGTCTGACCATGCCTGAGGTTTGGAACTCTCCTGGATAAAGACCCTTTTCCATGGCAGTCTTGGGATGGTCCCCTGTGTATGGAAATTGTGGAAATCCAGACACAAGGGAGCATTTCTGTTCTCAGAGTCCAAGGTGGCAGAGTAGAGGGGGTTGGGGGTGGAGACTTTCACTGTAGCTGCCAGAAGGACTGAGGCCCACTGCAGCCATGCTCTGACGTCTGGAACTGCTTCTCCGTCACCCAGGGAAAAGCGTCATTGCCCTGACTCCTAAAATTAGAGTCTGGGCCACCCTTCCCTGAATGCCTCCGATGTTTGGTTTCTGTCGATGCAGCAGCAAATGATCACAAAGGCTTAAGCAACGAGTTTCTTCTGCGTTCTGGAGGCCAGAATCTCTGTGTTAAAATCAGGTGTCAGCAGGGCTGTGTTCATTCTGGAGCCTCCCCTTCTAGGGAACACCTGTTTCTTTTTCTGTTCCCAGCTTCTGGTGACTGCCTGCATTCCATGGCTTGTGGCCCTCTTCCAGCCAGCAGCCACATCACCCTGACATCGGCTTCTGCCGTCATGTCTGATTCTCTGACTTGCTTGCCTTCTTCTTTCCCTTATAAGAACTCTTATGACTACATCAAATCCACCCAGATAATCCAAGATAATCTCCCCATCTCAAGGTCTTTAACTTAATCACATCTGCAAAGTCCCTTTTGCCATATAAAGTGACGTATTTATAGTCTCTGGGGTTAGGATGTGGACATTTGTGGGGGCATTATTCTGCCTACTCCACGCCCCCTCCAAGTGCCTCTTGCATGACTTAATAAGGGAGTCATCAACAGCTGCTGCCTTGGAACCAGCCCTAGGCTGGCCTTGTTCAGGATGCCACGGGACGAGAAAAGGCCACCAGCCAAGGCTGGCATGGTACCCTTGTTTCTGCAGTTGGCATCTACTTCCTAATAACTGCTGACCTGATGTTAGCCTTGTGCCCCAGCATGCTCTCATTGATTCGTGAGTAGATTCTGCAACCAGACTGCTCCACAGTGCCCACCCCTCATAACCCAGAACTGTACCAGACAGGGACGACAGTTGAGTCTGAGACCCCCAGTGATAGATTCCAGTTTAAGAAGATGATCCGGTAGCAGAAGCTGAAGACAGGCAGAACTTTGGTCTATGATAAAATTAAGACATGTACATGAGGCCAGACCTATGACCTAGACATGTAATTCCAGCTACTCAGGAGGCTGAAGCAGGA
The DNA here is from genome assembly GCA_004025045.1 of Sigmodon hispidus. NCBI lineage: Eukaryota > Metazoa > Chordata > Mammalia > Rodentia > Cricetidae > Sigmodon > Sigmodon hispidus. Next base: position 54,484 of record PVIH01013567.1, read on the forward strand.
CGGAAAGTTCAAGGCCAGCCAGGGTGATTTGGTGAGATCCCTGTTTCAAAAATAAATAAATAAATAAATAGAGTTACTGTCAGTGACTAAATTGGGTTGCCAGAAAGAGTAACTGTCTGTCTGTCTGTCTGTCTCTCTGTCCCTCCTGTTCCCTGAGATGGCAGTTTTAGGACAACTGTCACCTAAGGCTCTGTCAATAGGGGTTCATTCTCTACCCCCAAACCTTGTGGATCAACGATGAGAGAGTTGGGGGGAGGGCATGGTGCCTGTGCAGCATGTGGGGGTCACCGGAAACAAACTCAGTCACCAGAAAGAACGAGACCTGTGCATCTTTGACCTTCATTGTTTTCTATTCTCTACACTGATGGTGGGGAACAGCACTTCCTCAGAAGCCAGAGCCCTAGTAGCTCAATGTTCTGGAAGGATGCCCAGAGACTATCAAGACTAGTAGGCTTTCTCACTCCTAGAGCCTTTCCTCTCTGTGTCCCACTTTCTGTTATTCCCAGCCACATGTACTTTCTGGACTCTAGAATTTCTTCATTGGCTCAAACTAGAGTCTGTGCCTTAGTATACAAAAGTTAAGTTAGGTGGCTCCCTTCTGGGGTCATTGGAGCTAGGGAGTCTGTGGCACTAGAACAAAGTGTTCCAGGGAAAGGGATCCATGGCTTCTGATTTCACTGGTAACTGAGGCACTATATGATCCTAATGTTGTCATACAGGAGCTACTGGTGACTTGATTAGTGGTGGACTGGGAATACTGGATGGCTGAGCTATGACATCATTGGGCTTCTGGTACCCTGGCTGGTAATATCATGATTAGGCAATGATGGCACTAGCAGGTGGTGCCACATGAGGACCATTGGTGCTTTGAGTGATAATGTTGTCATTTAATGGCTTCTGAATAACATGATGATATCATGTGGGGTTGTTGAGGGGTTTGGGGTTGTGATGTCACACTGAGTATATGTGCAAAGTGGAATCGTGGGTTCTCAGTGAGCCACTGAGGTCAGGAATGAGTCCACAGTGTCGAGAGGAAACCCCCGTCAGATGTCAGATGAGGTTTTTCTCTGCTTTCTTGATGTATTTTGACAAAAGGAGCCTTGAACTAAAATTCACAAAACACAAACTCTAAGTAGGACTAGGAACTATGCTCTGTATCAAGGAGGACTCTCTTTATGGGGGTAAGGGTGAGACAGGGTTTCTGTGTAACCTGGCTGTCCAGAGACTCTCTCTGTAGAACCAGGCTGGCCTCAAACTCTCAGAGATTCACCTGCCTCTGCCTCTCAAGTGCTATGATTAAGGACATGTACCACCACTGCCTGGAAAGGGAGACTCCTTCACTTGCAAGGAACGGGGACCTCTAAAGCCAGGTGGAGGGAGCATGACTGAATGTCAGCATGCATGTGACCATCACAGTAGTGTGACTAGTTGTTCTTTGTGTACCTTATTCATGTATCATACTTGACTGTCCTGTGCCCTACACACTGTGTAGTCTAGAACCTGGAGATTTTGTATTGGCTTTGTCAGTAACCACCACACTATTCTGGCTGGCTCCCCTTCCTCTGTCCTCTTCCACGTAAAGACCAAATTGCCAGACCTGGATAGATGGCCAGGCAGGTAAAGGTACTTGCTAGCAAGCCTGACAAACTAAGCCTTTTCCCTGGGACCCAGAGTAGGAAAGCAGTGGCTCCTACAGAGTGTCCTCTGCTTTCCATGTATTTGCCATAGCATGTGAGTGCCTCCACCCACACACTAAATAAATAAATGAAAACCGCTTTGGAGACCATATTAACAGAGAAAGGTAAGTTCAGCTATTAAAGGGATAGCAAGTGACATGTATTATGTATGCAGGTAGACCATGCTTCCTTCCCCTCTCAGACTCAGTTTCTCCATGTATAAAGTTATGAGGACATAATTCCTTCTTCTTGTGCCAGTGGTTCAGCAAATAGGTCAGAAATATCCTCCATTCAGATTCACTAAGTGGCGGAGGGCTCCCAAGCCCTCTTTCCTGCTTTCACTGGTCATGAGCACTGTGCATGTCCCAGGGGCACCCAGAATTTGTCTAGAGAAAGTAGATCACCACTGCACTGCACTCAGCCCCACCGACCATGGCTTCAGCCTCCATTCTTCCTCCTGCATGTCCGCCTCCTACCCTTTGTCAGTCCTAGCTAGCATGGAGGACAGACTGGAATCAGAAGCCCCAGTGGCTCCGTCTAGCTGGTGGGCAGGTGGAGGGCCCTGCAATGGCCTGTCCTGGACCTGCGAGGTGAAGCAAGGGTAGACGGGCCAGGTGCTCAAGGTCTGCTTGATGAACAAGGAGGACAGTGACTACTTCTGTCCTGTCAGAAATGGCAATGGCCTTGGCCACAGCTTGATCTCTTCCCTTGGAGAATTAACCCTGGGGCCCACCAGGAGCTCACAAGTGGAGGTACTGCCAGCTCCTCCCCACCTACTTCAGTGAACCTCCTTAATGTGGCTTGGCTTCAGTGTGTTAAGGGGTATCCACCAGAGCAGACTGCTTGACATGGGTTTAGGCCAATAGACAGTCCTTCTTAGCTGGCCAGTTACTACCACATGGAGTGTTCAGGATCCCAATGCAGCTCCAAGCATTTCTTGGGTGAGCTTTTAAGCACAAAAATCATGTCCTGGGTTGACACACTTCAGTTAACCAGAACTGTTAGCCAGAAGCAGAACGACAGAAGCCAAAAAGCGAGGTTAGTACATTTAGGGACTTTCCCAGAACCACAGACTCTGGTGTGATGGATCAGATCTGTTTTAGTTTTGGCAGGTGGTGCTGTCTCTGTGATGAGCTCTATGGCCTGACTGGCACTTCCATCATGGCGTCAGTTGTGTTAAGGTCTAGTCCTGTTAGAAGGATCTTGAGTCCCCAAGCTAGCTTCCCCTAGGACAGAAACATTTTTCTTCCTGTGCTTCCTCCTCCATGGCTTGGGCTGGGCCTAGAAGCTTCCGCTATCAGTGCGGCTGCTCCTCCCAGAGAAGGTTCCTGAGCAGAGCCTCAGAACCTGTGAGGATTTGTCACAGCAAAGGAAGGTGGGCTTTTCCACAGGCCTGCTCTTTGCACAATCTTTGGGATGGTAATACCTGGGATGTACATGATCATAGCTGAGGTCATGTCATGAGTCCAGTGGAACACCTTAGAGATAAGACAGAGAGAAGTGGCTAACCCAAACGCGTCAGGTCGGCCTGCTTTCCCATCTTCCCAACACCACTGCCCACCTCAGGACCGGCTTCTGTGCAGTTCATGGCCAGGCTCTGCAGCCTTTAGGCTAGAGGAAGTAGAAAGGTCGAAGGCTGCCTGGGGTGGGATATGCAAGATGGAGGACCACACTAGTCTATCTAATGTCTTTCCATCTCTGTTCCTTGAACTTGGGGAGGCTGGGAGATCTAGATTGGAAGCAAGAGAACTGGATGTGGGGGTGTGGGGGTGTGGGGGTG
>PVIH01013568.1:0-57839 GCA_004025045.1 Sigmodon hispidus
TAGGGAAGTTTTCTTCTATGATTTTATTGAAAACATTATCTGTGCCTTTGAGCTGGTATTCTTCTCCTTCTTCTATTCCTATTATTCTCAAATTAGGTCTTTTCTTGGTGTCCCAGATTTCCTGAACATTTTGAGTTATGGCTTTTTTAGTTTTACTATTTTCTTTGACTGATATATCTATTTGAGCTACTGAGTCTTCCACTTCAGAGATTCTGTCTTCCATCTCTTGAACTCTGTTTGTTATGCTTGTATCTGTGGTTCCAGCTTTTTTCTTCAGAATTTCTATTTCCATCTTTGCCTCATTTTGTGCCTTTTTTATTGCTTCTATTTCAGTTTTTAGTTCCTGGCATGTTTCTTTCATAGATTTGTTCATCTCTTCCAATTTTTTGTTTGTACTTTCTTCTATTTCTTTAAGGCTATTTTTCATATCTTTTTTGAGAGCTTCGATGATCATCAATAAGGAATTTTTGTGTTGCTTTCTTCTGTTCCTCTTCATTGCTCAGTTCAGGTCTTATATTTGTAGGATCAACACTTTCTTCTGAGAGTGTTGAGTTACCTTGTTGTTCTTTATATTATTATGTAAGTTTTGGCACTGGCATTTGCCCATGGCTTTAGTGGTTAATGAATAGGTGGCTCCTGATCAGTCCGGGCGCTCGGGCTTATGTGTCTTTTGTGACCTCTGAGGAAAAGGTCTGCTCAATCACTACTTCTGCACTGTGCAGGGGACTGAATTTCAAGTCTTCAATCTTTCTCTGTTTGACCAATTGGAGGTGGGGTGGCAGCCCTGCAAACTCCCTCAACAGCAGCTTGGGGACTGTGGCAGGTAGAGTTTACCTCTGCCTGCTCCAGAGTGCGCTGGGACACGCTCTGCAGACAGCACCCAGTCCCAGAACAGGAACTGGAACCGACGGGAGTTCAACTCTCCTCTCCCTTGCAGGGACATAGGAGCTCGGGCCTGCTGACCCCTCCTCACCTGTGTGAGGGGTCTGAGTCTGTCTTTCAGGGTCCCCAGTCCTTATCTGTTCACTCAGTTGGAGGTGGGTAGCCGTGCTATTTCCCTCAGCAGCCGTTGGGGGTCCTTGACAGGCAGAGTTTATCTCACCTGCTCCAGAGTGTGCTGGGACATGCTCTGCAGACAGCACCCTGTCCCACAACTGGAAAAGTCATATTTTACAAATAGGTGAGTAAACAAATATAGGGGTAATATACTGTAAGACAATATTTATTGCACAATTCTTTTTTATTTTTTTATTATTGTTATTATGAACAAAGAAGTCATACTTTCTATCCTTGTATATCCTTATTCAAGGTCCCTTCTCCCTCCTGCCAAATCAGGTCATTCTTTCTTCTCCACAACTCCCCATCCCCTCCCTGGGCAGGCTTTCATAGCACATAAAAATGAACACAAAAAAACGTGAGATTTGAAGAAAATATAGTCAACATATTCTATGACTGTAGCATGAACAAACATCTTTTTTATAAGAATTCTAGGGCACAGGCAAAAATAAAATAAAAATAGATAAATATATTGAAATAAAAATGTGTTAGGCAGTAAATGAAACAGTAGTAAAGAAGGCACACACAGAATGGATAAATTACCAGGGAAGTAGATCAGTGTTCATAGTCTAGGGATCTCAAACAATAAGAGTAAAACAAAAAAAATTCAAATCCAGAGAACTTTTTATAAGAAAACATATAAATGGTCAACAGGTTTATAAATGTTAAATATAACTATGCAATAAGAAATTGTTAATCTAAATAATGACATTTTAATTATCCCAATTCGAATGTCTACTCTGAGAAAGGTAAGTATGCCAAATGTTGGCATGGATGTGGGGAAATTATCATGTATAACTGATAGATAATTAGGTTTATACAGCACTTACAGAAAAAATGTAGAAGTCATTAAAAAGATAAAAAACAAAATTATAGCCAAAGAACTCTAAATCTTGCTGTAGTGATACTTGTTCATTCATATTTATGGCTGTTCATTTCATAATAGCCACAATTAGGAAAGAGCCTAGATGTTCATCAAGTGATGAATGAGTGATACATGATACAGTATTGGTTTTTCTTTGTGTAGGCTCATCTATAGGAACATGGGCCTCTTTTTTCGAACTACAAGTGGTAAATTAATAGAAAAATATAAAGTTTATTTTAAGCATCTGGAAAGCAGATTGATATGCACTGCTGGAGATAAATTGGTCAATAGGTACAAAATTGTGATTACATAAGAAGACAGTGATTTTCTTTTGAAAAGTAGGATGAATATATTTATCAATGTTATCTGCTCACTGCAATGTAATTATAAGAGATTGTGTTGTACAAAAGAACCTCAGGAGGTATCACCATCCCTGTCTTCAAGCTATACTATAGAGCTACAGTAATAAAAACAGCCTGGTACTGGCATAAAAACAGACTTGTGGACCAATGGAACAGAATTGAGTATCCAGACATTAACCCAAAAATCTATGAACACCTGATCTTTGACAAAGAGGCCCAAAACATTCAATGGAAAAAAGATAGTATATTTAACAAATGGTGTTGACATAGCTGGATGGAAGTGTGTAGAAAAATGCAAATAGATCCCAGCCTGCCACCCTGCACAAAACTCAAATCCAAGTGGATCAAAGACCTCAACTTAAACCCAACCACTTTGAACTTGTGGGAAATACACTTCTACAAATTGGCACAGGCGACCACTTCCTAAATATAACACCAGTGGCACAGGCACTAAGACCAACAATCAATAAGTGGGATCTCCTAAAGCTGGGAAGCTTCTGCAAAGACAAGGACACTGTCAATAAGATAAAACACCAGCCTACAGAATGGGAAAAGATTTTCACCAACCCTACAAGTGATAGAGGACTGATCTCTAAGGTATATAAAGAGCTCAAGAATCTAGAGCCCAAAACCTTGAATAACCCTATCAAAAAATGGGGTAAAGATCTAAAAAGGGAATTCTCAGCAGAGGAATTACGAATGGCTGAAAGGTACCTGAAAAAGTGCTCTTCATCTTTAGCCATCAGAGAAATGCAAATTAAAACAACTTTGAGATACCACCTAACACCTGTTAGATTGGCTAAGATAAAAGGTACAGATGACAGCCTATGTTGGAAAGGATGCGGAACAAGGGGAACACTACTCCATTGTTGGTGGGAGTGTAAGCTTGTTCAGCCACTTTGGAATGCAATATGGCTGTTTTTCAGAAAATTGAGAATCAATCTCCCTAAGGACCCAGCAATACCACTTCTAGGTGTATACCCTAAAGAGGCACATTCACACTCCAAAGGTATTAGCTCAACTATGTTCATAGCAGCATTATTTGTAATAGCAAGAACCTGGAAATAACCTAGATGTCCCTCAACTGAAGAATGGATTAACAAACTGTGGTACATCTACACAATGGAATAGTACTCAGCAGTAAGAAAAAATGATATCCTAAAATTTGCAGGCAAATGGATGGATTTGGAGAATATCCTCCTGAGCGAGGTATCACAATCTCAGAAAGATAAGCAGGGGATGTACTCACTCATTATTGGTCTCTAAACAAACAAACAAGAAAAAAAGCCAAGCATGCCCAAGCTGCAAACCACAACCACTGAACAGCTTGGGATCAGTAACAACCTGGACTGACCCTTCGGACCCCACTCCAACTATAGGAACACCTGACTCACTCTTGTGGGAGGATGGACAAAACTGGATTTGCCAGGAGTGGAGACTGATCTAAGCATTATTGGGTCAGTGGGACCATAAGACTGTCTGTTCCCTGCCCAGGGAGGGGATGGGGAGTTGTGGAGAAGAAAAATGACCTGATGTGGTGGGAGGGGGAAGGGACATTGAATAAGGATATACAGGGATGAAAAAAAAAATTCAGAGGGAAAGCTGAACACAAAGTAAATATATGTGTAGCAATATTATTTGCATTATCACCCTTGATAAGCCATGCTTATGATTCTTATCCTCTTTATAGTTATTGTTAACTTTTCAGCATTTTAAATTCATTTTACTGTTTTTTTGATAAATACAAAATAAAGAAAAAAAAGAGATTGTGTTGTTATTTTCAATACAACAAAATAGTAAATACTTAAGACAACGTATATACTAAATCTTGACATAATCATTGCATGTTGTATACATGAATCAAAACATCATGCTATGCCACACAAGCATGTAGGTTCATTATACATTAATTGAAAAGAAAGCAATGGGGCTGGAGAGTTCACTTACCAGCATCCATAGCAGATGGCTCACAACTACCTATAACTACATCTCTAGAAAATCTGACACCCTCTTCTGGCCTCCAGAGCACTTGCACACACACACACACACACACACACACACACACACACACACAGAGAGAGAGAAAGACAGAGAGAGAGAGAGAGAGAGAGAGAGAGAGAGAGAAAGAGTTAATTTATTTGTTGATATGTTTGTAAAAAAAAATTGCTCAAATGAACTCTCACTCTCATCCAGCAAAAATACAAGACCTTCAATTTCAAATTAAGTTACTACATTGTAATTAATCGGGATTAATTCTGCTTATCACATAATTTTATTTAACATTTAGAAGATATTGCCCATTAAATAATTCATGTTCTGAACACAAAACTCATCTTGAAGAATTTGTTTCAGAATTTTAAATTCACTAATGGACTGACTCCTTTTCTGGTTCAATAATAAGACTCATTTCTCTTTTCCCTCCAGTTGTCAGAAAATTCAGAGCTTAACCAGAAAGACAATCACAAAAAAGTAGTATGCTATCTGCATGACAATCAGAGCTGTAGCTTCCATTGTTCATGGGTCTTATGTTCCTTATTAATCTGAAATGTATTGATGGGTAGAGAATAAAACATATATTTGTTTTGTAAATTAATATATCAAAAATAATATGCTATACATACTACATAAGTAACAAACTTTAAATATCTTTGCAATAGCTCACCACTTTTAAAATAAATTATTAATATATAAGATTACTTGTGAATCTATGTGCAGTGGACATAAATACCTCTGGGGATAATTAATCTATTAATACCTCATTTAATTTAAAACACTGATTAAGTAGAATGTAGGGATTTTTTAGAATGTCTAATTGGTCTTGATTTGACTGTTAATGCTTTTTCAAATTTTTTAGATTTTAGAAGGAGATAGCAAATTACATGCCTGAGCTGTAGGTCAATCATCATAAAAATAATACAAGCATCTAGGTGTTTCTGTGGGACAGTGGGTCCAATTCTTGAGGCCAGGCCCAGAAAGTCTGGGCCAGAACTATTTACAACAAATCTCCTTCATCTGAACTCAGCCCTTCTTACTCAGCCATGCAGCATGGTACCTTTTCTCAGAACAGCATTTCCTCTGTTTCTCCTAGTAGCTCTGGTGACTCTGGCATCTGTCTCTGCTCTAAGATGTTCCTGAGTTTTCTTAGACTGGTAGCCCTGTCCACACTTCCTGTTTGCCTTTGGCCAATCACCTTTCATTAAACCCATGGGTGGGACAAATATTTATATTACCCACTACAATTATTCCCAGAGGCATTAATACATGAAGTCCAAGATTAGCTTCCTTACAAATAAGATGATCTCCATAAAACATGCCTGCAAACTATTCCCAGAACATAAACAGACTTACAAGCTCTTCAGTCTTTGGCCTTGTTGTGAGGTATCCACCAGAAAAGACTTCTCAGACATGGGTTTAAGCCAAGAGGAAGTCTATTAGTTGACTGACAACTGCATTGCATATTCAGGATCCCAGTGTAGCACCAACCTTTCTCAAAGAATGCTTTAAGAATAATAAAAAAAAAAAATCCTGGATTGACTTATTTCCGTTAACAACAATAATTAACCCAAAACAGAACTACAGAAGTAAAACTAAAACAAGGTTAGTACATTTAGAGACATTCACAGAACCATAGACGTTGATGGGTTAGGCTTTTGTTTTCATCTTGGTCGGTGGTGTTGTCCATGTGCTGAGATTTCTGGCCTTACTGGGACTTCCATCTTGGAGTCAGTGGTGATAAGACCTGGGAATGTTTTACCTTCACTTTTACTTTTACCAGACAGTCTCTCAGCCTTGCCTCATGGCCTCATTTCATCCCTCACATCTCACTTCAAATAATACCTCTTAAAATAGGACTTCTTTGACTTTTAACTCGGGATAAGGCCCCTGTATAGTGTTTCTACATCTTATATCTGAAAATGTAGAAGAATAAAAAGACATGAAAGATTATGGGGAAAGTGAAAAAAAAGGAAGTTCTTCAGGCTGTTATTTAGTTTATATTTCTTGCTTTTAAGGGTCAAAAAATTTCAACATAGCTGATGCTGTCAAGAATGCCCGCAGAGATCATATTTATTTTTCTAAATGTTCAAAAAACAGAGACACAAGAAATAGTAAAGCTGCTTACATGGGAGTCTAAACATTTGTAACCATGAGCTTTGATATATCAGCACTCCTTTCTCATTCCTAAATCTGACTAATATAGCACCAAACTACCTTATAAGCCACTTAGAAAGGAAATTATTTTAGGAAAGGAAATTATTTTAGGAAAATTAAGACAAACTAAATAATATATTTTCACCTATGTTTTAAACTTTCAGTTTTTGATTAATTTTTAGCCACGATGGATATCATATCCTTTAAACATTGAAGGTGGAAAAACATAGATTCACATATTGAGCCTTGTAAGACATTGAGGTATACCTCTCAAGAGCCAAAACCCATGCCTTAGATCTCTACTGTCTTTGAATATGTCTTTCTCTAAACACATATGCTTAAATCTAAAGCTTACATTATTGTGGTGGCTAATCCTGTTTGTCAACTTGACTATATCTGAAATAAACTAAAACTCAAGTACCTGAGCACACTTTCTTGACAAGTACCAATTACAAAAATTAAATCAAGATCAAAGTAAATACCAAAACAGTCTTATAACCCCAAAGGAAATTGAAGCTGTCATTAAGAGCCGCCAAAGTAAAAAAAACCCAGGTCCAGTTGGTTTCAGTGCATAATTCTACCAGACATTCAAAGAACAACTAATACCAATACTCCTCAACTGTTCCATAAAGTAGAAACTGAAAGAACACTGCCAATTTCTTTTTATGAGGCCACAATAATGCTAATACCCAAGCCACTCAAAGATGCAACAAAGAAAGAGAATTACAGACCAATTTCTTTCATAAATATTGATGCAAAAATTCTCAACAAAATTTTAGCAAAATGTATACAACAACATATAAAAAATATCTTCCAACATGATCAAGTAGGCCTTATACCAAAAATGCAGGATGGTTCAACATAAGAAAAACCATAAATTTCTTCCATCATATAAACAAACTGAAGAGAAAAACAAAACACATGATTATATCCTTAGATCTTGAAAGGCTTTTAACAAAGTCCAACCCTCTTTCATGATAAAAGTCCTGGAAAGATCAGGAATACAGGAAAAATATCTAAATATAATAAAAGGGATTTACAAAACACTGACAGCCAAAATCAAACTAAAAGGAGAAATAATCAATGCAATTCCACTAAAAACAGGAACTAGACAAGGCTACCCTCTCTCCTTATCTGTTCAATACAGCTCCCAAAGTTTTAGCTAAAGCAATAAGAGAACACATAGAGATTCAGTGGATACAAATAGGGAAAAAAAGAAGTGAAACTGTCTATCTGTGCAGATAATATGATTATATGCATAAGTTAGCCATGAAAATCTACCAGGAAACTTCTACAGCTGATAAACAGCTTCAATAATGTAGCAGGATGCAAGATTAACTCAAAGAAATCAGTAGCTCTCCTATACACTAAAGATAAAAAGGCTGAAAAAGAAATAAAGAAAACATCACTCTTCATAATAGCTGCAAATAGAATTAAATACTTTGGAGTAACTATAACCAAAGAAGTAACAGATCTATTTGACAAAAATTAAATCATTGAAGAAAGAAATTGAAGAGGATATCAAAAAATGGAAAGATCTTCCATGTTCTTGGATACGTAGGATCAACAAAGTAAAAATGGCAATCCTAACAAAAGCAATCTAGCAGATTCAATGTAGTTCCCATCAAAATCACAACACAATCTTTTACAGAACTTGAAAGAACAATACTCAATTTCATTTGGGATAATAGGAAAGCCAGGATTGTCAAAACAATTTTGCTAAACAAAAGAAACTCAGGAGGCATCACCATCCCCAACTTAAAGTTATACTATAGAGCTGCAGTAATAAAAACATGCTAGTACTGTCATAAAAGCAGACTTGTGGATCAATAGAATTGAATTGAAGAACTCAACATTAGCTCAACAACTATGAGCACCTGATCTTTGACAAAGAAGCCCAAAATACTCAATGGAAAAAATAATTATCTTTAAGAAATGGTGTTGGCATAGCTGGTTGGTAGTTTGTAGAAAAATGCAAATAGATCCAAGCCTGTCACCCTACACAAAACTCAAATGCAAGTAGATCTTAAGACCTCAACATAAACCCAGCCCACTGAATTTCATTTAAATAAAAGTGGGAAACACATTGACACAGGTGACCACTTTCTAAATATAACACCAGTAGCACAGACAGTAAGAACAACAATCACTAAGTAGGACTTTTTGAAACTGAGAAGCTTCTGTAAAGCCAAGGACACAGTCAATAACACAAAACAACAGCCTACAGAATGGAAAAAGATTTTCACTAACACTACAAGTGACAGAGGACTGATCTCTAAAATATATAGAGAACTCAAGAAATTAGAGCCCAAAACCTTGAATAACCCAATCAGAAAGCGAGGTTCAGAACTAAAAAGGGAATTCTCAATAGAAGAATTACAAGTGGCTAAAAGGCATTTGAAAAAGTCCTCAACATCTTCAGCCATCAGTGAAATGCAAATCAAAACAACTTTGGGATACCACTTTACACCTGTCAGAATAGCTCAGATCAAAAACACAGATGACAGCCTATGGTGGAGAGGATGCAGAGAAAGGGGAACACTCCTCCATTGTTGGTGGGAGAGTAAATTATTCAGTTTGGCATGCAGTATGGTGATTTCTCAGAAAACTGAGAATCAATCTCCCCAAGGATCCAGCAATACCACTATCAGGCATATACCCTAAAGATGCACATTTACACCCTAAAAGCATTATCTCAGCTATGTTAATAGCAGCATTATTCATAATAGCAAGAACATGGAAACAACTTAGATGCCCCTCAACTGAGGAATGGATTAACAAACTTGTTTATCTACACAATGGAGTACTACTCAGCAGTAAGTAAATATGATATCCTAAAAATTTGCAGGCAAATGGATGGATTTGGAGAATATCCTCCTGAGTGAGGTATCACAGACCCAGAAAGATAAGCAGGGGATGTACTTATTCATTAGTGGATTTTAAACAAAAAGCAAAGCATGTACAAGCTGCAAACCATAACCATTGAACAGCTTGTGATGTGAAGCACCTTGGTCTGGCACCTTGGAGCCCATTCCCTCCAGAGGAACACCTGACCCAGTCCTGTTATTAGGATGAGAAAAGCAAATTTGCCTGGAGTGGATGCTGAACTAAGCCTCCTTTGGACCTTGGGACCTTCTGGCCTTGCTGAGGAGGAGATAAGGAGATGGGGAGAAGAGTGAGTGACTGGGAGGGGTAGGAGGGGGAAGGGATTTGAACAAAAAATACATGATTAAAAAAGACTTTATTCAAAAAAATAGTAATTAAATATTTAACCTCATATGTGCCCAGAGAGAGAATGATTCTACTATGCACCTGTAAATTTTTAATAAAACATATCTGTTCTTTTAAAAAATATCAATTATTTTTGAGTTGAGGACTATAGGACCTAGGCACTTTAAATAATTCTCCCAGGTTCACAAAGCCACCAAGTTCAGAGTCAGAAAACAGAAAGAATGATGTAAAAAGAAGAAAAAACCTATCATATTCTAAAACCCTGAAATGTAAACTTTCAAGACCTTATATTAGTCAATGCTTTCCTAGATATGGTACCTTAAAAAAATTAAGACAACCTTATAAGTCAATACTCTAACATAAATGGTTGTAAGTTGCTTTGAACATGATATTTCATCACAGCAATTATAGTCCTCACCAGAACAGGCAGCAAGACAGTAAGCAATGATTGTTCACTGTTTTAACTTCAAGTTCCTACCTTGCCTTTCCGTGATGAGGGACTGTAACTTGTAAGATAAAATAAAAATTTTCTCAAAGGTAAATTACAAAAAGCTAAAATTAAGCAAAAACAAAACTATGTTAAAAGTAAAAAAAAACAAAATGTGGAGAGGATGTCCTGACTTCCTCTCAAAGTTCAAAAGCAATATTAGTTCTTATTTAAGATTGTGACTGGCCATGTATATGTCTCAAATACTGAAAGAAAATATACAATCCTTTAGGTCAAAATGTATTGGGTACATTATTTATTTTAATCTTATCAATTTTATTTTTCAAAAAAGCTAGTTCTCATTTATGCAGAATGCTTCTCCTATATGAGTCAGGGCTTAGGCAGAAAGTAAAGACTACTACAGGTATTTTGCATAGGAAGAGATTTAATATAAGAAATACATAGAGTGTTGAAAAGTAGATGGGTAAAAGAGCAAAAAGTAGTTTTAAGATAGCCAATGTGTCAGGATCAAAAGCAAAGAGAAGTTTCAATCAGTGGTGTGACAGATTCTCACCATGTCCACATGTCTACAGACCAAGCCTATGCTTTAAGTTCAGTGATTCTACAGGCTTCTCTCTGCTTCAATGAATAAAGGGCACTCAGTCTCTGCTTTACAAACCTGGAGATTGAGTCACTGAGTGACACTTCACTAGTACTAAGAAAACAATTTTCAACTTGAAAGTGATCCCCTCAGTAATGGTATTGAGAACTAAGACTTTAACTGATAAATGCTACTGCTCAGATATGCTGTATCCACTCACAACTTTGACCCATACATAGCCCTCAAAACAATAACACTAATATCCAAAATATATTTCCAAATGACATAAACCAGCAATGAAATACTGAATATCTCCTCTCAAATAAAAAGCTCAAAAAGTCCTTGAACAAACTATATCAATATTTGGACAAAGTTTATCTGCTCTCTAGCTCAGACACAGTACTTCCATAAAGGGATCAATGAATGATAGTATTCAATGGAACTGCTGAACTTTGGCACACTGTATGTATACTCCAGAAAAGAGGAGTATTCCCTTGACAAATCCATAAGTCAATCAGCCCCTAGACCTGTAATCATCCCAAGCCCAGATTCTAGCATAATGATTAAATCAATAAGAGCGAGGAGAATAAGTCTTCACAAGAGCCCAGCTATCCTACCGTGGCAGGTTCTGAATATTCCAACATAGTTGAAGCACAAAAAAGATCTTAAAACAGCCTTTATGAGACAGACCCAGAAATGAGCAAATTTCAGCTCCTGGGCGACCCAGAGAATTCCTCTGCAGGGCCGGAAACACACCCACAGCTCTTGCAAGCACTGAAGTCAGGCCCTAGACTAAAGCTGGAAGGGACCTTCCCAGTGATTCCTAAAGAGAGACACATAGCAGGTGAGACTTGCCATGGATTAGCCCTGCCTCCAGGAAGAGCTGTGTCATCAGAGAGGGACACAGATGACAGCCTATGCTGGAGAGGATGCAGAAAAAGGGGACCACTCCTCCATTGTTCAGCCACTCTGGAGTGCAGTATGGCAGTTTCTCAGAAAACTGGGAATTAATCTCCCCAAGGATCCAGCAATACCACTATTGGGCATATACTCTAAAGATGCACATTTGCACCCCAAAAGCATTAGCCCAACTATGTTCATAGCAGCATTATTCATCATAGCAAAAACCTGAAAACAACAACCTAGATGCCCCTCAACTGAAGTATGGATTAACAAACTGTGGTACATCTACCCAATGGAGTACTACTTAGCAGTGAGAAAAAAAGTGATATCCTAAAATTTGTAGGCAAATGAGTGGATTTGGAGAATATCCTCCTGAACAAGGTATCACAAACCCAGAAAGATAAGCAGGGGATGTACTCACTCATTAGTGGACTTTAACCAAAAAGCAAAGAATGCCCAAGCTGCAAACCACAACCACTGAACAACTTGGGATGTGAAACACCTTGGACTGGCACCTGGAGCCCATTCCCTCCAGGGGAACACCTGACCAAGTCTTGATATTTGGATGAGGAAAGCAGATTTGCCTGGAGTAGAGGCTGAACTAATCTCCCTTGAGACCTCTTGCCCTTTCTGGGGAGGGGATGGGGGATGGAGAGAAGAGAGACTGACAGGGAGGGGCCAGGAGGGAGAAGGGAGTTTAAACAAGAAGATACATGGATAAAAAATGAGACTTTATTCTGTGAAAATAAAAAACAACCTTTATGAATATAAAAGTCCTTAAAGAGAAAATTAATAAATTTCTTTTTAAAGATATGCAGAAAAGTACACAAACAAGTGGAAGAAAATAGATTAAAATCCAATCAAGAACTAAAATTGGAAAAAGTTTCAATAAAAAAAAACAAACAGAAGAAATTGTAGAAATAAAGTTTAGAAATTTGAACAGGAACTACTGAGGCATGATTCATCAACAGAATACAAGAGATGAAAAAGGAAACCTCAGGTGTTAAAGACATAATTTTAAAAATGAATAGATACTTTGGTCAAAGAAAATAGTAAATCTAAAAAACTTTAAATATAAAACATTCAGAAAATATGGGTCATGACAAAAATATTAAAGTTAAGAATAATAGCTATACAAGAAAGTAAAAAAAAACCATTTCAACAACCCAGAAATGTTTTCAACAAAATCATGGAAGAAAATTTTCCTAATCTAAAACAGATACTTATAAATGTCCAAGAAGCAGTGAGAACTCCAAATAGATTGTACTGGAAATGAAAGTCTCCTCACCACATAGTGATCAAAACACTAAACAAAGAGAACAAAGAAAGAATATTAAAAGCTGAAAGGGAAAATGAGCAAAAAATGTATAAAACCAGACCTACTAAAATTACACCAGACTTCTCAATGGAAACTCTAACAGCCAAAAGGGTCTGGACAGATGTCCAGCAGACTCTAAAAGCCCATAGACGTTAGCCCATACTACTATACTTGGCAAAACTTTCAATCACCATAAATGGATAAAATAAGATATTTCATGATATAGTCCAAGTTAATCAACATCTATCTACAAATAGAACTCTAGAAGGTGCTAGAAGAAAAATCTCAAGTTATTAAAGTTAAACATACCCATCAAAACACAGAAAATACATAATCTCACACCAGCAAAATTAAAAGCAAAGTATACACACATACACAGCTAATAACAAAATAACATGAATTAACAGTCATTGGTCATTGATATCTTTCAGTATCAACGATCTGTGGTGATATATAGTATATCAAATAAAGATTTCCTGAAGATCATAGGACAGAGTGAGCCAGAGTTAGTCATAAAGGTCAGGGTATGGTATGCATATCTTCAAACCTAGCACACAGGATTCAGGAGCAGAAACCAATCTGGATCTCTGTGAGTTCAAGACCACACTGGGCTACATGAGATTAATACAATCCAGAAGAAAAACAGTCAGGTGGTGGTAGCAAATACCATTAATCTTAGCACTTGGGATCTCATGCCTCTGCTCCCAATGCTTGGGAAGCATGTACACATTTAATCTTAACAGTTGCAAGTTGGAACAGGAAAGGATATGGCTGGGCAGAGAAAGGAATAAAAGACAAGAATAGACATGAATTTGTCACCTACCATTTCAGCCTGAGCTTGCCTTTACTTCCCTGTTTATTCTGAAGATTTAGAAAACAAAATATACTCTTTCCAGATGATTAGATGAGAAGCAGTTGTGGCTTGTTTCTCTGTCTCTTTGATCTTTCAGCTTTTCCCCAATATCTGGCTACAGGATTTTATTATAAGATCAATTAAGATTCATGCAACAATGGCCTTATTTTCTCAATAAAAAGACAATGGATGTGCTGAACGTATTTATCAGCTATAGGAATCCCTGGGTAGAATTTTTAGCATCAGTTATGTGTAGTCTTATATCATCAGAAAATAAAGATACTCTGGCTTCTTCCTTTCCAAATTGTATCCCCTTAATGTCCTTCTGTTTTCTTATTGTTCCAGCTAAAACTCGAAGTATTATATTCAGTAGGTATGGAGAGAATAGGCAACCTTGTCTTGTTCCAGATTTTAGTGGAATTGCTTTGAGCTCTTTTCATTTCAATTGAAGTTCACTATGGCTTACTATAAAATGCCTTAGGTATTTGTTCAGCTATCTCTCTTATATCCCTAGTCTCTTCAGGACTTTTAAAATGAAGGAATGTTGTATTTTGTCAAAAGCATCTAATAAGATGCCCAAGTGGTTTTTTTGTACTTTCAGTTTATTTATATGATAAATTATAGTTTTTTCTATATTGAATCATTTCTGCTTCATCAAGTAGATATTCTTTTGTGTTCTTGGATTGAGTTTGTAAGTAAATAGTTTATGAAGCATTTTCCATCTATTTTTATAAGAGAAATTAATCTTTAATTGTCTTTATGAGTCTTTATGTAGTTTGTATATCAGACTAACTCATAAAAAAGTAAAAATAGACAATGATTCTTCTCTTTCTATTTTGTGGATTTATTTGAGAAGTATTGGTGTTATCTCTTCTTTGAAAGTCCCAGTAGAATTCTGTGCTGAAACCATCTGACCTTGGGCTTTTGTTTTGAGGTTTGTTTGTTTGTTGATGTTTTGGCTTTTGTTTGTTTGTTTTGGTTGGGAGGTTTTTAATGACAACTTTATTTCACTAGAATTTACAAGTGCACTTAGAGTGTTTATCTGATATTGATTTAACTTTTTTAAGAGAGGATTTCCTTATGTAGACTTTTTCTGTGTTTGGTCTAACTTTTATAAGTGGTACCTATGGAAAAGTTATTTTTTCTCTTTTCTCTTCTTCCTTTTTTTAAAGTATATGCTTATAATTATTTAGATTTCTTTGGCATCTATCACCATATCTATCTTTTTCCTTCTAATTTTGTGAATTTGAATACTCTCTGTGTGTGGTTTCAGTTAGTTTGGATAGGGGTTTGTCTATCTTGTTGATTTTTTTTCAAAGATATAATTCTTTGTTTCATTGACTCTTTGTTTTCTTTGCTTCTATTTTATTGATTTCTGCCCTCTGTTTAAACAGTTCTTTCCTCTGTTGGGGTTTTATTACTTCTTTTTGTTCTAGAGCTTAAGGTTTTCTGTTAAGTGGCTAATATTTTATTTAGGCACTGAATGCTATGCACTTTTCATTTATTGTCATCTCCATTGTGAACCATAAGTTTGAATTGTTATGTATTTATTTTCATTGAATTTTAGAAAGTCTTAAATTTCTTTTATTCTGTTTTGACTTATGTTTTATTCAGTGGGGGATGTTCAGTTTCTATGAGTTTGTAAGCTTTCTCTTGTTGTTGATATCCAGCCTTAATCACTGGTGGTCTGATAGATTGCAGAGAATTATTTCAATATGCTCAATTTTGGAGAAAAGTACATGAGGTTTCAGTTTTCTTTTTGTTTGGGTAAAAATGTTCTATAAATATGTTAGGACCATTTAATTTATGACATCTGTTAGCTGTACTATTTTTCTCTTTAGTTTTTATCAGAATGTGTTATAGCTGGATAAAGAATTAACTCACAGAACTCAGTAGCCCTCTTATATACAAACGAGTAAGTAGTAAGAAAGAAAACAGGGAAACAGCACCCATCACAATAGTCACAAATATAAAATATCTTGGAGTAACTCTAAGCAAGTTGAAAGACTTGTATAATAATATCATCAAGTATTTAAAGAAAGAAATTGAAGAAGATATCAGAATATGAAAAGACCTCCCATGTTCATTAATTGGTAGAACTAAAACAGTACAAATGGCAATCCCACAAAAAGCAATCTGTAGACTCAATGTAATCTGCTTCACAATTCTAACAAAATTCTTTACAGAACAAGAAAAACAATTTTCAGTTTTATGTAGAAAACCAAAAAACTCAGCATAGACAAATCAGTTCTAAACAATAAAAAGAAAATTTCTGGGATGTCTTATCATTCCCAGTTTCAAGTACTATAGAGCTATAATAATAATAATCACGTAGTATTGGCATAAGCACAAACACATTGCTTAACGGAAGCAAATTGAAAACCCAGATATAAATCCACACACCTATGGACACTTGGGTTGTTTTTTGGTTTGGTTTTTGTTTTTTCATCAAGAAGCCAGAAAAACATAATTCAAAAATAAACAGCATTTTCAACAAATAGTACTGGTCAAACTGGATGTTTGTATGTGAAAGAATACAATATATGCGTTCAAATTTATCATCTGCACAAAACTCATGTCCAAGTAAATCAAAGACCTCAACATAAAGTATACACTCAACCTGGTAAAACAGAATGTGGAGGATAGCATTGAATTCACAGGCACAGGAGATTTTTCTAACAGAATACCAAGAGAGCATGGAACTAAAATCAAAAAATAATAAATGAAATCTTATAAAACTAAAAGGTTCTGGAAAGCAAAAGATATTGTCAATTAGACAAAATGACAGCATATATAATGGAAAAATATTTTTACCAAATCCATATCTGAGATAGAACTAATATTCAAATTATATAAAGAACTCCAGAAACAACATAGCAAAAAGTCAAATACTTCAATTTTTAAAATGTGAAACAGATCCAAGCAGAGAATTCTAAGCAGAGGAATCTCAAAGTGATGAGAAACACTGAAAGAAAGTTCAACATCAAATGTAAATTAAAACTCGTCTGAGACTTTATCTTACACCTCTCAGAATGGCTAAGATCAGTAACAGAAATGACAGCTCGATATAGCAAGAATGTGGAGCAAGAAGACCACTCCATCATACAGCCTCTATGGAAATCAATATTTTGGTTGCTCAGAAATTTGAGGATTGATCTACCTTAAGATTCAGCTAAACCATTCTTTGGCATTACACAAAGAACACTCCATCCTACTAAAAAGCTATTGCTCAGCTGGGTTCATTGAGGATTTATTCATAATAGCCAGAAACCGGAAACAACCTTGATGTTCCACAGCTAAAGAATGTATAAAGAAAATGTGGTAGATTTACACAATAGAGCTTTACTCAACTAATTTTTAAGGGATACAATGTAATTTTTAGACAAATAGATGCAACTAGAAAAAAAATCATTCTAAGCAAGGTAATTTAGACCCAGAAAGAAATATTAGCCATTAAATTGATGATAACAGGTAAAGAATAAAGAGGACACAGGGATCTTCCTGGCAGGGGGACATAAAATAGATTTTATGGTGAACTGGGGATATATGAGGATAGGGTAAGGAGTATAACATTGGAAGTGAAATGGAATGGAGGAAAAGAGTAAATGGAGAGATGACTGGAATTGTACAGGACTCTGGGGGAAATGGAAACCTAGTGCAGTGGAAACTTACTGTAAAATATGCTAGGGCAATAATGAAGCAGAGTTTGTGGAACTAACCTTACCTAGGGTCTTACCTGGGACTTCTATTGCTGTAGAGAGAGACCATGACTATAGAAACATTTATAAAGGAAAAATATTTAATTGGGTTCATTTATATTTTTAGAGGTTTGGTTTATTATCATCATGGTAGCATCCAGGCACACATGGTATGCAAGACAGAGCTAAGATTCCTAGATCTTCACTTGCAGGTAACAAGAAGTGATCTGTCTCACTGGGAGTAGCTTGAACATAGGAGACCTCAAATCCCTCCTCCACAGTGACACACTTCTCCTTCCAATGCATTTACTCCAATAGAACCACACCTCCTATTAGTACCCCTCCCTTTAGGGGCCATTCTTTCAAAACATCATATTCCCCTACTTGCTCTTAAAGTTTGGCACAAAAATGCATTCAGTCTGACTGTAAAAGTCCCCATAGTCTATCACAGTCTCAAAATTATTTAAAGTATAAATTTCAAAGACTCTTCTGAGATTCCTATAATCTCTTAACTGTAATCCCTCATAAAATTAAAATTAAAAAAAATCACATACTTCCAACATATAATAACATAGGAAATACATTACCATTCTAAAACATAGGGTGAAAGACCCTCAAATGAGGACCTTTCCTCAGAAGGAGACCCCGAGTCCCAGAGACCGAGCTGAGTCACACATCAGATGCAAATTGCAAGAGGGTTTATTCAAGTTACGAAGATATCCTCGGGCAGCAGTAACTCAGAGAGCAGACTGGCACGCTGATGCTTTGTTCAGGGACTTTTTATAGTGTAGGGGAAAGCGGGAAGCAGGCTTACAGAAGCAAAAGGCGTGGTTATAGGGAAAACAAGGAAATCATTTGCTCATTTAAACAACAACTTTTACTTATTGGATGAAGGCCTAGTGACAGGAAGGAACGGCGGGAGGAAACGGTCACTTGCTGGGAGGGGGGCTTCCTGAGCATTGGCCCTGATTACAGGCTTCTTGTGGTATGCGGTCCCGGTCACGTACTTCTGGTTATCTGATGGTTTCTTAGCAACCCTTTTACTATCTGCCTGCTCACAGGCTTGTGCTTGTGTGGGGAGGGACGGGGGACCCTGGGCATGTCTGGGCAAGCCGGGACAAGTCTTAGGCAAGTTTTCCAGACTCACTCCCACATATGGGAAAAGAGAAAAAAAAGGGGGGGAGGACATCCTGCTCTACTGGATACCTAAACTGAATGCCTGGGTCAAACCCTAGAACCCAGAGTCTTTCAAAGGATGAGAGCAAAGTAAGGAAATATAGGACCAAAGTAAGACTGAAGACTAGCTGGGCAAGCTATAATTAGTTTATAGTGCATGATAAAAGAACCTATTTTCAATAAAAGAAACAAATTTAAAAATAAGCAGCCCTGTATGTATATACTTTCAGAATCAATCATAGGTATCAGATCACTGGTGTGTGTTCCCTGGGGAGATTAGATCTCCCACTCTCAGCATTCTTTAGTTGACTTTAGTTCTTTATGAAGGGCTGAGGCCTTGCTGGCTTTATGCTGTGCTATTACCATGTCTATTACTGATATCTTTGTTCAGCTCATGTTTAGGCAGTTATCTTGGTGACACTATGTGTGTAGCTTCTGACATTTCTAGGAGGCAAAATCTCACAGCATACTTTCTGTTGCTCTGGCTCTTTAGACTACCCAGTCCCTATTTCAAAATGTTCCCTGAACCCTAGGTTTAAGAGTTGTGTTATGGCTCTATCAGTTGTAACAGAGCAACATATGATGTCTTCTTCTGTGCATTTTAATCAGTTCTGGTTTCCTTCAATAGTCTCTGTCTGAATATTCTTAATGGCAGGAGATGACTGTACTCTCTGGCCTTGGGTAGTTTGACTAAATTTTCAGTACCAGGCATTATTTCCTCCTTGTGAGTGGATATTAAGTCTAATTAAAGATCAGTTGGCTACCACTACAGTATGTGTGACACTTCTGTATTCAGAGGTTTATCATGACATACCAGTTGTTATGATCTGTAGGAATTATACCTGGGTGAGACTGTTGGCTTGCTTTAATTGCATGTTCTGTCTGAGACCATAAAACCTACTCCTTAGTGAGAATTAACAGACATTAATTCCTACAGGTCAGGAGTTGCTGGGCCTTGTGTTTGAAGTACATGGTGTCTCCAACAGGGAGAAATAAGGACTGTGTTTTCAACGGAGCTTCTGTAGTATGTATTATTAAGGAAAAAGAGATTTTATACTGTTATTTCTGTTTTTGATCTTAGCCATTTTGACAGGTGTAAGGTTACCAAAGTTGTTTTGATTTGCATTTCTCTGATGGCTAAAGATGTTGAGCGATTTTTAATTCTTCTGCTGAGAATTCCCTTTTTACTTCTGAACCCCATTTTTAATTGGGTTACTTAGGGTTTTGGGCTTTAGTTTATTGTGTTCTCTATATATTTTAGATATCCATCCTCTGTCGGGTTTGTGAAAATATTTTCCCATTCTGTAGGCTGTCATTTTGGTTTTTTGTTTTGTTTTGTTTTGTTTTTTGGTTTTTTTTTTTCATTTTTTTCTTTATTTTGTATTTATCAAAAAAAAAAACAGTAAAAAGAATTTAAAAAAAAATGCTGAAGAGTTAACAATAACTATACAGAGGATAATAATCATAAGCATGGCTTATCAAGGGTGGAAATGCAAATAAGATTACTACACATATATTTTCTTGGTGTTCAGCTCATCAATAGGGATATACAGGGATGGAAAAAAAATTCAGAGGGAAAGCTGTCATTTTGTTTTAATGACTGTGGCCTTTGCCTTACAGAAATTTCTCAGTTTCAGGAGGTCCCATTTATTAATTGTTTTTATTAGTGTCTGTGCTACTAGTGTAATATTTAGGAAGTGGTCACCTGTGCCAATGCATTAGAGGGTATTTCCCACTTTCTTTTCTATCAGATTTTGTGTAGATGGTTATATGATGAGGTCTTTGATCCACTTTGATCTGAGTTTTGTGCATGGTGATAGATTTGGATCTATTTGAATTTTTCTACATGCCATTCAGATATACCAAGACAATTTGTTGAAGATACTATCTTTTTCCATTGAATATTTTTTACCTCTTTGTTGAAAATCAGTTATTTAGAGGTGTGTGGGTTAATAATGTCTGGGTCTTCAATTTGATTCTATTGATCAACAAGTCTGTTTTTATGCCAGTACCAGGCTGTTTTTAATACTGTAGCTATATAGTGTAACCTGAAGTTGGGGATGGTGATGCTTCCTGAGGTTCTTTTGTTTAGTAAAATTGTTTTAGCAATCCTAGCTTTCCTGTCATTCCAAATAAAATTTAGTATTGTTCTTTAAAGGTCTGTAAAAAAATGTGTTGGGATTTTGATGGGAAGTGCATTGAATCTGTAGATTTCTTTTGGTAAGATTGCCATTTTTCCTATGTTGATCCTACCTATATCCAGGAACATGGGAGAGCTTTCCATTTTCTGATATCCTCTTCAATTTCTTTCTTCAGCGATTTAAAGTTTTGTCAAACAGGTCTGTTACTTCTTTTATTATAGTTTCACTAAGGTGTTTAATGATATTTACAGCTATTATACAGGATGATGTTTTCTTATTTTTTTCACACTGTTTGTCTTTAGTGTATAGATTTTTTAAGTTAATCTTGTAATCTGCTACATTGCTGAAAGAGTTTATCAGCTGTAGATGTTCCTTGGTAGAATTTTATGGGTCATGTACAATCTTATCATCTGAAAATAGAGATAGTTTCACTGCTTCTCCAATTTGTATCCACTTAATCTCCTTTTGTTCTCTTATTTCTTTAGCTAAAACTTTGAGAACTATGTTGAGTAGATAAGGGGAGAGGGGACATCCTTGTCTAGTTCCTGTTTTTAATGGGATTGCTTTGAGTTTCTCTCCATTTAGTTTGATTTTGACTATTGGCTTCTTCTAAATCGCCTTTATTATACTTAGGAGTCTTCCCTATATTTCTGATATCTCCAGGATTTTTTTCATAAAGGAGTGTTGGACTTTATGAAAGGCTTTTTCATCATCCAAGGAGATAATTATGTGTTTTTTCTTCAATTTGCTTATATGATGGATGACATTTATAGTTTTTTATATGTTGAAGCATCCCTGCATTTCTGGGATGAAACCTACTTGATCATGATAGACAACATTTTTCTATCTTGTTCTAATCAGTTTGACAGAACTTTGTTGAGTATTTTTGCATCAATGTTCATGAGGTAGATTGATTTGTAATTCTCTTTTTTGTTGCATCTTTGAGTGGCTTGAGTATCAAGATGATTGTGGCCTCACAAAAAGAGTTTGGTAGCATTCCTTCAGTTTCCACTGTATGGAAGAGTTTGTTGAGTATGGGTATTAGTTCTTTGAATTTCTGGTAGAATTCTGCAGTAAAACCATCTGGATCTTGGCTTTTTTTATTTGGGAGACTTTTAATAGCAGCTTCAATTTGACTATTTTCTGCCATCTACTCCTTCTAGGTGAGTTTGCTTCTAATTGTTCTAAAGCCTTTAGCTGAGTTGTTAGGTCTCTTGGGTGAACTTTCTCTTGGTTTTTTATATAGGCATCTAGTGCTATGAATTTTCGTCTTAAGACTGCTTTCATTGTGTCCCATAAGTTTGGGTATGTTGTGTATTCATTTTCACTAAGTTCTAGAAAGTCTTTGATTTCTTTCTTAACTTCTTCCCTGACCCAGAGGTGGATCAATGTAGAGATGTCCAGTTTCCATGAGATTGTAAGCTTTCTATGATTTTTGTTGTTGTTGAATTCTAACTTTAGTCCATGGTGGTCTGATATGATACAAGGGGTTATTCCTATTTTTTGTAACTATTGATATTTGCCTTATGACCAAGTATGTGGCCAATTTTAGAGAAAGTTCCATGGGGTGCTGAGAAATATGTATACTCCTTTGTGTTCAGATGAAAGCTTCTGTAAACATCTATTAAGTCCATTTGCATCATAACATTTGTTATACCCCTTATTTCATTGTTGATTCTTTGTCTGGTTGATCTATCCAAGGGTGAAAGTGAGGTATTGAAGTCTCCCACACTTAGAGTGTGATAATTGATGTGGGGTTTAAGCTTCAGTAGTGTTTCTTTTACATATAAAGGTTCCCTTATATTAGGGGAATAAATATTCAGGATTGAGATCTCATCTTGATTGATTTTTCCTGAAATGAATAAATAGTATCTGTCCTTATTTCTTTTGATTCATTTTAGTTTGAAGTCTACTCTGTTGGATATTAGAATAGTAACACCAGCTTGTTTCTTGGGGCAATTTGATTGGAAAATCTTTTCCTATCCCTTTATTCTGAGCCTGTGTTTGTCTTTGGAGTTGAGGTGTGTTTCTTGCATGCAGCAGGAACCTGGCTTTTTTTTTTTTTTTGTAACCATCATGTTAGGGTGTGTCCTTTTATAGGTGAGTTAATTCCATTGATGTTAAGGGATATTAATGATCACTGATTTTTACTTTCTGTTATTTTTGGTGGTAGTTTGTATGTATTTCCTTTCTTAGGGTTTTTCTTCTGTGGGATTATTGATTATTTGTGGTTTCATTGGTGTATCTGGGTTCATTTGGTTGGAGTTTTCCCTCGAATGCTTTCTGTAGTGCTAAATTTGTGGATAGATATTGTTCAAGTTTGGTTTTGTCATGAAATAACTTGTTTATTCCATCTATAGTGATTAATAGTTTTGCTGGGTATAGTAGTCTAGGTTGGCAGCCATGCTCTTTTAGTGTCTGTATAACTTCTCATCAGGATCTTCTCATTTTCATTGTTTCCATTGAATAGTCTGGTGCTATTCTGATGGGTCTGCCTTTATAAGTAAGTTGGCACTTTTCCTTTGCAGCTCTTAATATTTTTTTCTTTGTTCTGTATGTTTTATGGCTTAATTACTATATGGCAAGCAGACTTTTGGGGGGTGATGTTCTATTTGGTGTTCTACAAGTTTCTTGTATCTTTATAGGCATTTCCTTCTTTAGATTGGGAATGTTTTCTTCTATAATTTTATTGAATACATTATTTCTGCCTTTCAGCTGGTATTCTTCTCCTTCTATTCCTATTATTCTCAGGTTTGGTCTTTTCATGGTGTCCCAGATTTCCTGAATATTTTGTGATATGGCTTTTTTGGCTTTGGTTTTTCTTCAAGGGATTTATCTATTTCCACTATTGATTCTTCCACTCCAGAGATTTTCTCTTCTATCTCTTGGATTCTGTTGCTTATACTTGTATCTGTAGTTCCAGATTATTTCTTCAGATTCGCTATTTCATCATTTGTTTCATTTTGTGTCTTCTTTATTGTTTCTATTTCAAGTTTTAGTTCCTGGAATAGTTCTTTCATTTGCTGGATTTCTCTTTTTTGGTTTTCTTTGTTTTCTTTCAAGGATTTGTTCATCTCTTCCATTTTTTGTTTTTTTTTTTTTCTTCTATTTCTTTAAGGAACTTTTTCATATCCACTTTTAAGGCTTCTATAGTCTTCATAAGGGTGTTTGTAGTGTTGTTTCCTTCTATTTCCTCTACATGTCTCTGTTCAGGTCTTGGTGTTGTAGAGACATCAGCTTCTTCTGATGGTTTCTCGTTGTTCTTTATGTTGTTATATATATTCTTGCACTGGCGCCTGCCCATTGCTTCTTTTGTTTACCTCTAGTTTGGTCTTAGTGGAACCTTAGACCATTGTGGCTATAGGGGTTGTGTGTCTCCTGTGTGCTCTGGAGTCTGCATGATTTCTTGCTCTGCTCATGTCCCTGGACCCACACTGTCTGAAGCTGCCTGACTCCCATGGGTGATGCTGTTCAGAGAGATATCTGTCTCTCTGTGATGATGCAGCCTGACTTGAAGGCAGGGCCCAGGCATTTGCCATGTGTCCACTGGGATTAATGGGGAAGGCTTCTCTCAGCCCTGGTCCAGGGCAGGCCTGTTTGTGAGTCAAATCCATGACTGTGGCTCTGGCCTCCAGGATGATGGGAGTGTAGGGTTGGAAATTGCTTACATCTCCCTCCATGCTAAACCTTGGATCTTCTGCTGTCTGAAGCCACCTAAGTCCCACTCTGCTTCATACAAAACAAGGTCACGCTGTTCAAGCTGCTTAAACTTACAGTGTAGAAAATGGAACACTTCAGTTGTAGTGATTATACAAGCATTTGCACTCTTATCTATCAGTTCCCTAACTAGACAGCCAGCGTAGGCACAGCAAAGTCTAACACAGAGGAAAATCTTTGTAGCTGCAGAAGGGCAGGAAGCTGCCAGGGAAAAAAAAGATGCCTGTGAAAAGCTGAGGCTTCTAAGCCAGCTGCAGAAGGAGAGAGACAGGCTCAAGCCTCTGCTTCTGAGCCAGGTGAACAGAGAAAATTTAGCTCAAGAAACCCCATTTTGCATTCTAGTAGCTATTTTATAAAAAGGTAAAATAAAGTTTAGCTTCTCCTTTCTGGCGGGGCGGGGGGGGGGGGGCAAGGAGTGTTGCCCAGGTCTGGGAGAAGAATAGTCATATCTGATCAGTCCTGGGAAAAGAACATGTCCTAAGAGAATAGATCTAGTGGAGGCCTCCCCATTTCTGAAAGAAAAATACCTACCCAGCTCTGGGAGATCAGCCAAGACATCAGCCCAGGTCTGGGAAAGGAGCAGATTCTCACTTGACTAGTTCTGGGAAAAACCAGCCACTGCAGGTAGGGTCCTTGTGGTTCCATTCAGGAGGGGTCCAAAGATACTCTGGGGTAGAAAGACCCTAAACACAAGCCAATCAGTAGCACATCAGTGTTGTAGTAAGTTTCCTGGCCCGTTTGGTGCCAGAGTTTGTAACCTGGCACGCGGTGGCTTTTGTCTCCTAAAGAAATGAATCACACACTTATATCTTTTACACTGTTTGGCCCATATCTTAAGCACATTACTAGCTAGCTCTTTTATCTTAATTTAATCCATTTTTATTAATCTTTCCACCACGTGGCTCACAGCCCATGGCTCACCTGAATTCTTATATGCTTCTTCTTCGAGGGATGGATGGAGCCTAGCTAACTCCACCCTTCTTCTCCTACCTGGCTGCCTCTGATTCTCCACCCACTTCTACGGTGCTGTGCATAGGCCAAAGCAGTCCTTTATTTACAGCATACAGAACATTCCACCACATTTCCTCTTTTCTGTCTAATTAAAAAGGAAGGTTTTAATTTTTATATAGCAAAATTATAACAGAACAACTCTCAAGTAGAAATTATAGTCATAATATTTAGTCTATTTGTATTTATAAAATTAAAGAAAATATTTTATTATTTATTTTATTATTGTGAGCTTAAAGTTTTATATTTAATATATTTTTTAAATTAAAAAGAACTATATTTATAATTATTAAACTTTTAACTATATTAAAGACTATAGAAGGACATAATATTATGCAAATAAACAGGAAGTGTACGCAATTTTTAAAGTCTAGAAAATGACAGAGATGACCTATGTCTGTCTGGACAGTTACCCAAAGTTTTTTTATAACGTTGGAGTATTTATTTTTAGTCTTTATGGCCCAAAGTTTCTGGCATATCTTTTAGTGATGTAGGAAATTTGACACAGTCTATTAGTCATTTTGTGTGTGTGTGTTTAGAAGGATGCTTGTTAATGTTTTTTGCAAAGCAGAAACTTGAAGAATTATTTTGTCTTGTTTTGTCAACGTTTAGAGGTCACTTTTTTATGGAACTTGTATGTCTAGTTTATATAGCATATCATCAAGCAGTCAATATCAGAACAGTTTTTTTGTCTAGTGGCTTATTGTTGCCACAAAGTAAATTTTATATTAAGTTTTTTAATGCCCATCATTTTTTGGAAATATATTGGTGTTGCTAGGAACAGACTTGTCTCACTGTTTAGAAAAGTCTTTAAGTTTTTAAAATAATTTAAATGTCATATTTTGTATGTTTTTGAAGTGTTTGAAGACTATTTAATTGAAATATATCTTTGCATATCTATAAAAACTTAACTAACATGACTATAAGTTTGATTATTATAGATGACTATTAATTTGTATTTTTAATTATATATTATAATTTTAAATGAGTTATATCAGTATTATATTTTAATCAAGAGTAGAAAAATATATAGCATAACTAAGTTGACTTTAAGTTTATATCAATGAATTGAAATCTATTTATTTTTTTTAATCATTTTTAAACATTCCACCACACATCAGCACTCTACCCCCAAGCAACCAACTTTGTCATAGGTTTTTCCTATAAAAAATAAACCCTTTGTAGCTAAGGGTACCTGCTGGTTCCTGCTCTGTTGTCACAGAAGTTTGAAGTATGCTCCCTGCCTGGCTTGTAATGTGCTGCTCATAAACCTTGATGTTTGCACTCCAGACATATCTGGCTTCAGTGGTCTCTCTGTTGGTCGAGCTCTGGACCCAACACCAGGAAGGTCAAATTGCCCAAAGGATATTTTAGGGTAGGGGAAACTGCCCGTGACACAGGCTGGGCAAACAAGGAAGTTACTGGCTTCTTTTGTTTTGTTTTGTTTTGTTTTGTTTTGTTTTGTTTTGTTTTGTTTTGTTGCTAGAAACAGCATTATTAACTATAGAGATGTTTTTCATATGTTTTCGGGAGAGATACAAGAAGCCAAAATTGAAGCTTCACAACATAATTTTTTTCAGCTCTCCCATCTTTAGGCTCATAATATGTCTCGGTTGGAGGCCTGCTTAGCCAGAAGCCAAACCAGGCTCGTTTTCTAATTACATGGAAATGTCCAGAGAACCTGAGCAGGGATTTTATTTTTAAAACTTAAATAGACAAACACACAAAAAAGAATACTGAAAAAAAGAAAAGTAAATCCTCAGAAGATAGAGATTGAGATGGATAGAAAACAAACACAAAAGCCAAGCCATCTCACCAATTATCACTAAGGAGATGCAAACTTCATAATCATACTGAGCTGAAAGAAGAGGAAAACAAGATTTAGGATAAAGGAGATAGTCTCTTAGGTCTGGAACAACAGCAGGCAAGATCAAAAGCCAAAAATACTTCAGTAATAGTAAAGTTGACTCCAAATCAGGCATAGTCAATAGTGTAGCCAAAAAGCCCCACATCTGGCACCAAAAATGTTGGGGGTGCCTGGTTAGGAGTCAGGTGTCCAAGTTGCCTCTATGCTTAAGGACTTGTTTTTTTCATGGGGGAGGAGCCCAAAATGGTGCAGAAGCAACAGTTCAGCTCCTGACAGCAGATTGAATCAAGCACGTTTAATTTTATTATGGGAAGGGAAGACCTTAAATACTTTTTTCTCAGACCCTCCTCCCTACCAGCCAGGGAAAAGGGCTTTGATTTGCTGGTATCTGTGGCTTCCATGGGTGGTCTCTCAGGTTCTGGAGGTGAGTTCTTGCTGGTTTAGGAATGTTGAATTTGAACTTCTTTATCTTCAATGCCCCAGGCAGACCCCAGGTTGGCTTAAGTGAAAGTGCTTAGGAGCACAAGTTTTAAAGCATTAGCTAACACCTGTTTGCACTGGCTGAGACTGGGCTGATCTCTAGGTCTCTTAAAATATATATATTTTACATTGCTTTATTAAAATCTTTGTTTTCTAGTTCAGTGACATGAAGGAGAGCAAGGAGTCAGTGATATGCTCCATTTCTAGTTCACTGAAGCTACTACCAACTTCCTTTGTTAAAGCATCATTTGCTGGGGGAGTTGAGAGAAAGAATTTGAGAACTTCTGCCAGAACTTCCAGGTAAAACCCTATTGCTGAAGACACCACACTGCAGTCCCAGGACTTGAAGAATTCTAGCTGGTACTGATCTGGAAGCCTTCTCCATGAGAACCATCTTCCACAGTATCCAGTGGTGCTATGAAAGAACAAGGAAGAAAGGCAATAAATAGTTCTACCAAATGTAAAGCCTACAAACCACAAAAGTAATACTCTAGAAAAAATATCTCTAGTAGTACAAGAGCTGCACTTATATTTTGGCAGTAACCAACAGTTTTTAATTGGACTTAAGTCTCACTCAGTAGGAGGAAATTTATGCCTGCCATTGTAAAGCCAGGAAACTATTTTTCTATTGAAGATCCTATAGGAGAACCTACTGATGCTACTTTTACAACCAACTTCAGCTCTGGGATGACCTTGCCCACAGCCTTGGCTGCACCAGTAGATGCTGGGATGATGTTCTGGGCAGCCCCATGGCCATCACACCACTGCTTCCCAGAGGGGCCATCCACAGTCTTCTGGGTGGCAGTGACAGCATGGACCGTGGTCATTAGTCCTTCCACAATGCCAAAGTTGTCATGGATGACCTTGGCCAGGGGAGCTAGGCAGTTGGTGGTGCAGGAAGCATTGCTGACAATCTTGAGAGAATTGTCATACTTCTCATGGTTCACACCCATCACAAACATGGGGGCATCAGCAGAAGGGGCGGAGATGATAACTCTTTTGGACCCACCCTTCAAGTGGACGCCAGCCTTCTCCATGGTGGTGAAGACACCAGTAGGCTCCACAACGTACTGGGCACCAGCATCACCCCATTTGATGTTGGCGGGATCTCGCTCCTGGAAGATGGTGATGGGCTTCCCATTGATGATGAGTTTCCCATTCTCAGCCTTGACTGTGCTGCTGAACTTGCCATGAGTGGAGTCATATTGGAACCTGTAGACCATGTAGTTGAGGTCAATGAAGGGATCGTTGATGGCGACAACGTTCACTTTGTCATTTTGAAAGGCAGCCCTGGTAACCAGGCGCCCAATACGGCCAAATCCGTTCACTCCGATGTTCACCATCGTGTCTCGGGAATGAGGCTAGCACTGCATGAAAAGATGCGGCTGTCTCTAGAACAGGGAGGAGCAGAGAGCCACTTTCATTATTTTTTAAATGACAACTCTGCTAACATTTCAAGCAGACATATAGAATTAACTGATATAGCTTATTTACCACCTCACTGCTTGTTAGGCCTTGTAATGTAAAGGTAGAACCACTGCTTCCTGACCTTAAGTTAAAAATTAAAGTTCTGTTGAGATAATCATATCTTGATTTTAAGTATCTAGGTTTTCATGTACACTTCAGTTTCATTGTATTCTAGTGAACACATCAGTGCCTCAAACATTTTATGCTGGAACTAAGTTGATTCTAAGATCAATTTACGATAGGAGTACTAATGGCCCAATTAAATAATAGGGAAGCTCCATATTTTTCTTCCATTGTTCAGATTCATTGAAATTCTTAAAAGTGATATGCTTATTTTAGAAATTTGCAGTTAATGGCTTTCCTCAGGGAAGCTGAACACATTCAGTACTCCATAGGCTAGGATGTTCAAATAGATCTATTTCTTAGTACTCACTTTTGATGCAAAGCAAAGAATGGGTCATCTTAGTTATCACTAAGAAGAAATTGCACAAAGCAGTTTATGCTGTAATTGCATCAGCTGTTTAGCATGAAGAATTTGTGATGTTCAAGTGATTTTTTTAAAAGTGTTGATAACAATAAACTTCTTAGAGATAACATTGAAATATGACCACATCCTTTTACTTCTAGGACACCTGCTGACAGAGGTCATCTTCATCTCACCCTATTACCTTTGTGGTTATGTTGTAATAAATACTGATTATACAAGTAAGCAGAGAAGAAATTTTCTAAATTAAATCATTCTTGCTGACTGTGTGATATTTTGGGTGGGACATCAATCACAATTTGACTTTCTCTAACTATAGTATTACTAGACTATCTCTGCTTTCAAATATGCAGAAAAAGTAACCCACTCTTTCTTCATATGGGTGAAGCATGTTCAATGTGTTTATACAGACATGGTAAATTCTTTAAAAAAAATCATGAATTCTTGAGGTATACTATCTTTCATTACAAATGAAAAAGATAGCTCAGAAATCACTTAGCTATTAAGAAAAATACTTTAATAGTTCATTCCATATAGATTATTGAACATGCTTTATTTTTTAAATTTTATTTTCAATAAAAACATTCTCATTTAGGCATAAAATCATTAAAATGACATTTGTACATTAATGACATAAATCTAAAAGAAAAAGTAAAAGCCTCCAAAGCCACTTTTAACATTTTTGTGCATGAAATCTTCATTAATTAAACTAATAGTCAAAGAAGACAGTTATTTGAGGATGATGGGCATACTCCTGACAACAAAAATAAATGTTTTAAATTAGATTTTGCTTATAGATTCCCAAGGTGGATTTTAAACAGATTAAGCATTTAATTTCAGCAATTGTTCTAATAAAAGTAGGGGAAGAAACTCCTGAATATCTTTCTCAGATAACATGATAAAATGCAAAATTTTGAACAAGAAAATCTGAATTCTTTATATTAGCTTTCTAAGTAGTTATTACTTTGTAAACATGAAATCAGAATAAATTATTTCCAAAACTAAGCCCCAGTTTATATATCATGAACTTGTCTAAGTAAGATAGCTTTTCTGTCTGGACTTAAGGTTTTGAAAGGAAACCATAGCATTCAGAATCAATTATTTTGTATATAATAGCAACATATCTTAAAACACCCTGACAAAAGCTCTTTATTTTATATTTTAATTTAATTATTACATTTCTCTCTTACCTTTTCTTCCTCCAACCTTCCCTATATAGCCCTTATTGCTCTCTTTCATAATTGTTATTACATGCTTATGTATGTGTGTGAGCAGTTCATGTGTGTATACACATACATATTCCTAAGTATGTTCAGTCCATCTAATTTTACTTTAATGTATGTATTCAGGGCTGACCATGGACATTGAACAAACAACCAATGGGTACCCTTTTCCCTCAAGAAAGAAATCTCACACTTCTTTTAGCTTTCATCAGTTGGCTCTAATTTTTTGTGTAGGGTTGAGGCATCACTGGCTTCTTAAACTCCAGTTTGGTACATTAGTTGATGTCATCTTTGTTCAGCTTACATTTTCACAAAGGGTCAAGATAATTTAGTGACGTGGTCAGTACTCTTTCAGAGTCCTCCAAACTGCATTTCATAGTATCTAAATATGTCCTATATTTTACAATATCATTCTAGAAAATTGTAAAATATGGTATCAACTAAGCCCTACATAAGTATCTAATCAGACACTGTGTTATAGTTGAAAACCAACAGAAAAATGGTTTTTAAAAAATCTGTGGTTTTTATTTTAGCCATCCTGGCAGGTGTAAGATGGTATCTCAGAGTCATTTTGATTTGCATTTCTCTGATGACTAAAGATGTTGATCAATTCTTTAAGTGTCTTTAGAGCAGCATTATTCAAAATAGACAGAACGTGGAGACAACCTAGATGCCCCTCAACTGAAGAATGGATTTAAAAATTGTGGTACATTTACAAAATGGATTACTTCTCAGAAGTAAAAAAAATAAAATTAAAGTAACATCCTAAAATTTGTAGGCAAATGGATGGATTTGGATACTATCATTCTAAATGAAGTAACACAGGCTCAGAAAGATAGACATGGTATGTACTCATTCATAAGTACATTTTATACAGAAAACAAAGCATGCCCAGGCTACAAACCACAACTCCCAAACAGCTAGGTAAAGGGAAAACTTAAGAGAAACATTCAGGGATCCCACTGGGAAGGGGAAATAGAGATCTCCTGAGTAAACTGGGATCATAATAAGGATTGAGTAAAGGGAGGTGGAAACAAATCATGAGAGAAGGAGAAGACTGAGTGAGAGAAACAGCAGAGAGAGAAAAAAAAATGGAATGAATATCATGATAGAGGAAGTCACTGTGGGGTTAGAAAGAAACCTGGTGCTAAGGAAACATCCAATAACCCACAAGATGTCCCTGGACAGGACTCTGAGCAATACTAGAGATGTGCCGAAACAGAACTTCCCCTATAATCAAATGAATGTCACCCTAATTATCATTATAGAACCTTCATCCAGCAATGGAAAGAGGAAGAAGCAGAGATCCATAACTAAGTACCAGGTCAAGCTCTCAGTCTATCTGAAGAGAGAGGAGAGAGTACATGAACAAAGAGATCAGGGCCATGACAAGGAGACCCACAGAGATGGTTGACTGGAGCTATTGGGAGCTCACTGGCTCTGAAATAATCACTGAAGACCCTTCATGAAAAGGAACTAAACCCTCCAAACGTAGATGCCTGTCAAATGGTATGGGAAGTTTGTGGAGCCTCTTGCAGTAGAATCAGACTATGGTCCTGGTACATGGACTGACATCTCAGAAGCCATTTCCTTCAGAGGAACACCTAACTCAGCCTTAATACTGGGATGAGGGACTGGGACCTACCTCAACTGTATACGTCATACTGAAGTGACCCTCCTTGGGACTGCTTATGCTCCTTGGGGAATGGACGGGGATGGAGTGCAGGAAAGCTGAGGAAGGGGTGGGAGGGACTGGGAGGAGCGAAAGGAGGAAGAACATTGATAGATATGGAAAAAAAAAAAAAAAAACCTTTAAAAAATGGAAAAAATCCACAAAGGCATATAGGTCCCAAAATGGTCACTTTTGTTAACAAGTAATAGTGAAACTTATGTGATAGTGTTACTTGTGTATTTGACAGTCTCTAGAATCTGCGAAGAGATGATGAGCCTCTCAGTAGTCTCACTGTGAGTGCATCATTCCCTAGCTGGAAGACTGAACACAAAAGTGGAGAAAGGGCTCTGAGCAGCAGTAGCATTCCTGGCTCCCTACTCTCTGTGAGTGTCATGTGACCAGCTGCTTTAAACTCCTGCTGCCTTGACTTCTTCACCAAAACTATGGATCTGTGAGACAAATTATATCCTTTCTCTTGAGTTTCTTTTGCCAGAGCATTTTATCAGACAATAAAAAGCAACTATCACATTTAATTAAATGCAAAAAAAAATTTGCTAGATTAAACCATTCCACTTTTAACCCTTACACTTTAACAGTCTTTCTATTGAATGTTGGTATAATTACCTTGGTATGGAACTTTATCACCTCAGTTAATTAATTTTTATTAACACAATTCGATAATTATTGCCTTCATAATGTCTAAAGCTTATAATTATATACAGTATTTCTTATTCAAAAGTGTTACATATCATGAATTAAAGCTTGATATCAACAACAACAGAAAAATAGAAAGATTATAAACTCATGGAAACTAAACAACTCTCTGCTGAATAAAAAATAAAGTCAAGACAGAAATAAAAAAAATTAAAGACTTCCTAAAGTGCAATAAAAATAAATATACAACATACCCAATCTTATGGAACACAATGAAAGGAAAACCATGCTAAGGGGCAAGCTCATAGCACTAAGTGCTTGCATTAAAAATAATAAAAATAACTGTAGATATCTCATACTAACAACTTAACAAGACATCTAAAAGCAAGAGAACAAAAAAAAGAAATTGTGTGCATAAGGAGTAGATGACAAAAAAAAAATCAAACTCGGGTCTGAAATAAATAAAAATATAAGCTTTCTATCAGACATGTTAATAAAAATCTCTTCCAATTCTGTTGACAGTGAACTAGGTTGGAAATAGAAGGAGTCAGTTGTGGGAAGGGAGGGGAGGGAGAAAATACTAAAAAAAAATGACTTGAATTGGGGGACAATTTGGAATCAAGGTGGAAACTCTGTGGAATCTATGAGAGTAACGCTAGGAAAGACTCCTGAAAAGCTTCTGGTAGGCAAAGGACTCTGATATTGGAATAAAGTGGTAACAGCCTACAGAACAGAAAAAGTTTTTTGCCAATGTCACATATGAAAGAGAAATAATATCTGAAATATACAAAGAACCCAAGAAACTAGGTATCAAAAATTAAAGAATGAGGCAAAGATTTAAACAGAGAATTTTTAATAATATTATAATGTATTACTCAGCTGTTAAAAATGATATTGTGGAATTTTCAGGCAAACTAATGGAACTACAAACAATCATCCTGAGAGAAGTAAGTCAAATCCACAAAGGTAAATATGATATATTTCCACTTATAAGTAGATACTAGCCATTAAATTAATGATAACCAAGCTACAATCTGTAGTTCCAGACAGACCAATTATAGAGGAAGGAACTAGGGAGGACACATGGATCTCTACGGGAGAGAGAAGTAGAATAGATTTTACAGATGGACTAAGGATAAAATGACAGAGTAGGAGGACCAAGTAGGAGGGGGGATCAAGATAGGATTGAGAGAGCAAATGTAGGGAGATACAGCTAGAATTGAGAGTCATTTAGA
Source organism: Sigmodon hispidus (assembly GCA_004025045.1). Classification (NCBI taxonomy): domain Eukaryota; kingdom Metazoa; phylum Chordata; class Mammalia; order Rodentia; family Cricetidae; genus Sigmodon; species Sigmodon hispidus. The sequence goes on from PVIH01013568.1 coordinate 34,588, forward strand.
GTAGTATTGTAACTGAGCAAGTGGAATCTTTCTCGAATATATAAGGGCAATTCTAATGATGTCTTGAAATGATGAGGGAAAGGAGTCCCAGCTGGTCATCTCATCACCATATGAAGCTTTCAGGACCAAGACTCATTACATCCAATTGAATTGCTGAGCAAAGGGGTTCCATGAAAATCCCCAAATATCCCAGGCAGTTGTCCAGACCATAGGATGCTTTTGACAAATGAACAGCTAGGCTCAGATAATAAAGACAACACCCACACAACTCACTGAAAATGGAAAAGTCAAGCTGGTACCTACATAGAATGTTTGCCCCATCCTCTGGTGTCCTTGGTACAGAAAGACACTCTACAGGCTACCTAAAGAGAAATATAAACACCAATACAGCCAGAAAAATTTGGTGCACAGTCTTTCTTGCCTGTAAAATATGCTAAGGCAATGATGGCACAGAATTTGTGAGAGTAACCAATCCATGTCTGATTTGACTAAAGACATACTATGCAAGATGAAACTGATACCCAACACTGCTTGTGTGTTGTGTGTCATAGGGTTTCTATTGCTGCAATGAAACACTGTAACTGAGATGTAAGTTGAGGAAAAAGGTGTTTATTTAGCTTACACTTCTATATCCATGCTCATCATTGAAGAAAGAAAGTCAGTACAGGAACTTAAGCAGAACAGGAGTCATGGATGAGGTGCTGTTTACTGGCTTCCTTCCCATGACTTGCTCAGTCTAATTTCTTAGAAAACCCAGAACCATGAATCCAGGAATAGAACCACCCAAAATAAGCTAAGATCTCTCCCATCAAAAGCCAATTAGAGAAATGCCTTACAACCAGATCTTATGGATACATTTTTTAAATTAAGATTTTCTCCTTTCAGTATAACAAATTGACCTAAAACTAGCCAGAAGGATGAGCAAGAACCAGAAATTAGATAGCCCCTATACAAAGGGTAAATTAAAATACTACTGGTCTGAAAACAAAATAAAACAAAAAAGTAACAATAAAATGACTCCTAATGATATTATGCTATATTCATTTATCAGTACCCTATAGATCAGGTCCTCTGTGTATATATTATAGCTTTTAGTCTAGTATGTTTAAGGGATTCCTCTTTGTGTAAACAAGTGAGTCTCTGATTCCAGTTCCTTCTCTTGGAGGCTCTTTTTCTTCTTTTGATATGATCTTTGTTTTATATTATTATAATTTATTTTGTCATGTGTTGTTGTTATCTCATAGAAGCCTGTTCTTTTATGATAAAAATCAGAAAAGAAATGGATCTGGAGACAGAGGATATGGGGAAACTGGGAGGCATGGCAGAAGGAGAAAGTGTAATTAGTATAGAGTGTATGAGAAAAGAATCCACTCATAATAAAAAGATAATTTTTTTACTTAAAAGTTTTTTCACATACCAAACACAGTTCTTTTCTCCTCACCTCCACATAACAGATAGCTTCCTCCCACCCCACCACACCCTTAAAGAGGATAAGGTCTCCCATGGAGAGTCAACAAAATCCAGCATATCAAGTTAATAAAGGGCCAAGGCTGTTCCCCAATATCAAGACTGAGTAAGGTATCCCTATAAAGGGAATTGGCTCCAAAAGGCCAATTCATGTACCAGAAATAAATCCTGATCCTACTGTCACAGGTCCCATAAACTCTTCTGGCCACACAACTGTCATCCACATTCAGAGGGCCTAGTTTGGTTCCATGCAGGTTCTCCAGCTGCCAGTCTAGTGCTGCCAATAGCTTGGGTCAGCTGTCTCTATCATTGATTGCCACATTATGATCTTGATCTCTTTGCTCATATAATCCCTCCTACATCTCTTTGATTGTACTGGAAGATCAGTCCAGTGCTTAGCTGTAGATCTCTTCATCTGCTTCCATTAGTTGTTGGGTGAAGGTTCTATGATAACAATTAGGGTGGTAATCAATCTGATTAGAGAGAAAGGCCATGTTTATTGATGCTTGGAGTCTTAGTCCAAATGCTTAGTTATTCTTGTGGATTTCTGGGAATTTCCCTGTACCAGGTTTCTCCCTGACCCTCAAATAGCTTCCTCTGTCAAAATAACTAATTCATTGTTCTCCCTCTCTATCTGTCCCCCAACTCTGCCATCCTATTCCCTCATGTTCACTTCCAACATTTCCTTATACCCTCCAGGATTGCAATTTATTCAGAAGATCTTATCTATTCCTCATACCAGGGGAATCTATGGACTTCTCTTGTAGGGTCCTCATTGTTACCTAGCTTCTCTGGAGTTGTGAATTGTAGCCTGCTTATCTTTTGCTTTTTGTCTAACATCTACTTATGAGTGAGTACATACCATGATTGTCTTTCTGAGTCTTGGTTATTCAACTCAGGATAAGTTTTTTCTAGTTCCACCCATTTTTCACCAAATTTCAAGGTATTATTTTGATTTTACTGCTGCATAATAATTTATTATATAAATGTACTACATTTGTTTTATCCATTCTTTCATTAAGGAGCATCTGAATTGTTTCCAGGATCTGAATATTACTAATAATGCTACTATGAACATAGTTGAGCAAATGTTCTTGTGGTATGAATGTGCATCCTTTGGGTATATGCCTAAAAGTGGTACTGATGAATCATAAAGAAGATTGATTCCCCATTTTCTGAGAAACCGCCAGGCTGATTACCAAAGTAGCTGCACAAGTATACACTCCTGCCAGCAATGAGAGTGCTTTCCCCTCATTTCACATCCCCTCCAACATAGACTGTTATCTGTGTTTTTGATCTTAGCTACTCTGACAGCTGTAAGACGGTATCTCAGAGTTGTTTTAATTTGTATTTTCCTGATGACTGAGGATATTTAGTAATTCTATAAGTGTCTTTTAGCCATTTGAAATTTTTCTATTGAGGATTCTTTGTTAAAATCTATACTCCATTTTTTAATTATATTATTTGGTATTTTGATGTCTAGATTCTTGACATCCTTATATATTTTACAGATCAGCCCTCTGTCAGATGTAGGGTTGGTGAAGATTGTTTTCCACTATGTAAGCTGTTGTTTTGTTCTATTGACCATATACCTTCTCTTACAAAAAATTTCTCAGTTTCAGGAGGTTTCATTTATTAATTGTTGCTCTCAGTGTCTCTGCTACTGGTATTATATTTAAAAAGTGGGCCCCTGAGCCAATGCATTCAAGATTATTTCCCACTTTCTCTTCTATCAGGATCAGTGTAACCATATTCATATTGAGGTTCTTGACCAACTTGAACCTGAGTTTTGTACTGAGTGATAAAGGTGGATCTCTTTGTATTCTTTCTACATGCCACCATCCAGTTATCCCAGCACCATTTGTTGAAGATGCTTTTGAAGAGAGTAAACATAGCTCAAGAAACCCCATTCTGTATTCCAGTAGCTATTTTATGAAAAAGAGGTAAAATAAAGCTTAGTTTTGCATTTCTGGCAGGGGGGTCTGCCCAGTTCTGGGAGAAAAATAGGTTCTTGGCAGGAGACCTGCCCAGTTCTACCTGCCTAGTTCTGGGAGATCAGCCAAGACATCTGCCCAGTTCTAGGAGAGAAATAGATTCTTGCTTGACAAGTTCTGGGAAAAATCAGCCTCCCCATGTATGGTCCCAGTGAGGTCCATCAAGGTAGAGTTCAAAGATACTCTAGGGCAGAAAGACTCTAAGCACAAACCAATCAGTAGCACATCAGCACTATACCCACAAGCAACTGACTTTGTTTCCTAAGCACAAACCAATCAGTAGCAAGCCAAAACTATACCCCCCAGGCAACCAACTTTGTTGTAGCTTTTGCCTATAAAAGATCCCTTGTAACTAAGGGCAGCAGCTACTCCTTGCTCTGTTATCACAGAAGCCTGAAGTATGCTCCCTGCCTGGCTTGTATTGCACTGCCAATAAATAAACCTTGCTGTTTGCATTTCAGACATCTCTGGCTTCAATGGTCTCTCTGTGGGTCAAGCTTTGGACACAACAGTTTATTTTTTTCTATTTTATACTTTAACTTCTATGACAAAAATCAGAGGCTTATAGGTGTGTGGATTAATGTCAAAATATTCAGTTCAATTCCATTGGTCTACACATCTGTTTTGATGCCAATATTAAGCTGTTTTTATTAGTATAGCTCTATAAAAGAGCTTGAAGTTAGGTATTGTAATGCCCCCAAAAGTTCCTTTATCATACTGGATTATTTTGAAAATTCAGGGTTTTTTGTTTTTCTATATGAAATTGAATATTGTGCTTTTGAGGTCTGTGAAGAATTGTGTTGGAATTTTGATGGGGATTGCATTGAATCTGTAGGGTGCTTTTGCAAAGAATGATATTTTTATTATGTTGATCCTACCTGTTCAATAGCATTGGATATTTTTTCATATTTTAATATCTTCTTCAATTTCTTTCTTCAACTACTTAAAGTTCTAGTCATACAGGTCTTTTCACTTTTTGGTTAGAGCTACCCCCAAGATATTTTATGCTATATGTGGCTATTATAAGAGGTGATGTTTACATGATTTCTTTTTAGCCCATTTATCATTTGAATTTAGGAGGGCTATTGATTTTTTTACTTAAACAGTCATCCTGCCACATTAATGGAGGTGTTTATCAGCTATAGGAGTTCCCTAGTAGAATTTTGGAAGTTACTATCATATCATCTGCAAATACTTAAAATTTGACTTATTCCTTTTTAATTTGAATCCCCTTCATCTTCTTTTGTCATCTTATTTCTCTAGCGTGGTGATATGTCGCATACTTAATAAAACTGGACTATCAAGAGATCAACACACAAAACTAGGAAGACAAGGCTCAGGAATTTCTTGATCTTTGAGTGCAAGGCCAAACACCTGGGCTTCAAGGGCTCACACCTTTAATCCCAGCAAGGGGAAAGGTGGTAGTGGTGATCTATGTCCTTAATCCCATATTCAAGAAACAGAGAACTTTCTGTGTTTTTGTGAGTTCAAGGCTAACTGCCAAACAAAGTAACTCCCACTTTTAATCCTAACCTGGATGGGATACAGCTGGCAAGAAAGTTATTTAAGGAGGCATAGGAAGATAACACAGGGTAGAAGCAACCAGGAGCAAGGCTGAGGAGGTTGGAAGATAGCTGGGTGAGATTTGACTGTGTTGTTTCCTCTCTCTGATATTTTAGTCTTTCCCCAATATTTGGCTCTAAGTCTCTTTCAGTACAATCAGAATTCATGCTACACTCTAGATAAAATTTGAGTACTATATTGAATAGATATGTGGAGAGTGGACAGCCTTGTCTTGTTCCTGATTTTAGTGAGATCACTGTAAGTTTTTTTATATATAGTTTGACGTTGGCTGTCAAGTTGGTGAAAATTCCCTGGATTATGTGTAGTTATAATCTCTGTATTCCTGATCACTCCAAGATCTTTATCATGAAGGGGTGTTGTATTTTGTCAAAGGCTCTGTCAGCATCTAATGAGGTGATTTTTTTTCAATTACTTTATGTGATGGATGACATGGACAGATTTTCCTTATGTTGAACCATCGCTGTATACTTTTGATGAAGCCCACTTATTCATTGAAGATTTTTTGATATGTTCTTGTATTTAGTTTGCCAGTATTTTATTGAGTATCTTTGCATCAATGTTCATGAGGGAGATTGGTCTGTAATTCTCTTTATTTGCTGTATCTTTGTGTGGTTTTGAGAACAGGATCACTGTAGCCTCATAAAAAGAGGACTGGCAATGTTCCTTCTGTTTCTATTGTGTGGAACTATTTGAGAAGTATTAGTATTCTTCTTTGAAATTCTACGCTAAAATCATCTGGCCCTGGGCTGATTTTAGTTGAAGACTTTTAATGACTGCCTCTATGCTTCTATTTCCTTAGGGGTTATAGGTCAGTTTATGTGTTTGATATGGTCTTTGCTTAATTTTGGTAAGTGGTACCCAGCCAGAAGATTGTCCATTTCTTTCATGTTTTCCAATTTTTTTGAGTACAGGGTTTTGAAATATGAACTAATCATTTTTTGGATTTCCTCAGTGTTTGTTATGTCCCCATTTTCATTTCTGATTCTGTTAATTTTATATTATATCTCTGCATTTGGTTAGTTAGGATAAAAGTTTATCTAGCTTGTTGATTTCCTCAAAGAAGCAACACTTTGTGTCATTGATTCTTTGTATTGGTCTCTGTTTCTAGTTTATTTATTTCAGCCCCAAATTTGATTATTTCTTGCCTTCTACACTTTCTTCATGAGTTTGCTTCGAATTGTTCTAGAATTTTCATGTGTGCTGTTAAGTCACTTTTGTGAGATTTTTTTCCAAATTCTTTATGTAGGCATTTAGTGCTATAACCATTTCTCAGTACTGCTGGCATTGTGTCACATAAGTTTGGCTATGTTGAAGATTCATTTTCATTGAATTCTAGGATGTATTTGATTTCTTTATTTGCTCCTTGACCCAGAGGTGGTTCAGTTGAAAGTAGCTTGGTTTCCATAATTTTGTATGCTCTCTGTAGTTTGTAATTGTTGAATTCTAACTTGAGACCATGAGAGTACAATAGAATACAAGGGGTTATTTCTATTTTTGGTATCTATTAATATTTGTTTTATGACTGAGTATTTGGTCACTTTTAGAGAAGGTTCCATGGGGTTTCAAGAAAAAAAGGTATGTTCTTTTATTATTGAGTAGAATGTAATATATATATATATATATAGTGTGTGTGTTTGTGCATATATATATTTATATATATATATATATATATATATATACCATTTGAGTTATAACATCTATTACATCCATTATCTCTCTGTTAAGTTTCTGTCTGAAAGACCTGTCCATTGATGAGAGTAGGGTGCTGATGTCTCCCACCACTAGTGTTTGGAATTTGATTCCTTTTAAGCTTTAGTAATGTTTCTTTTAAACATGTGGGTATCCTTGTATTTAGGGCATGAATGTTCATAACTGAGACTTCATCTTGATAGATTTTTTTTTCCTGAAACAAATATGTAATGTCCTTCTTTGACTGATTTTAGTTTAAAGCCTATTTTGTTAGATATTAAGATAGCTACACTAGCTTGCTTAAGTCCAGTTGGCTGGAAAGTCCTTTCCAGACTCTTAACTCTGAGGCAGTGTTTGTCCTCAAAGTTAAAGTGTATTTCTTGTATGCAGCAGAAGGATGGATCTTGTTTTCATATTCATTCTGTTAGCCTGTGTCTTTCAATTGAGTGAATTGAGTCCATTGATATTATCAGATGTTAATGACCAATGTTTGGTAATTCTTGTTATTAAATTTTTGTTGGTAGTGTGTATGTATTTCCCTTCTTTATGATTTTTCTCCTATGGAATTACCTATTGCATGTGTTTTTGTGAGTGCATCTAACTTCCTTAGGTTGGAATTTTTCTTCCATGCTTTTTGTAGGACTAGATTTGTAGATAGATATTATTTAAATCTGGTTTTGTCATGGAATATCTGGTTTGCTTCATCTATGATGAGTGGGAGTTTTGCTGAGTATAGGAGTCTGAGCTGGCATCCATAAACTTTTAGTGTCTGTAGAATGTCTGTCCATGATCTTCTGACTTTCAGAATCTCCACTGAAAAGTAGTTGGGTGTTATTCTAGTGGATCTGCCTTGACAAGTTACTTGGCCTTTTGCTCTGCAACTCTTAATATTCTTTTTCTATTCTGTATGTGTAGTGATTTGATTATTATGTGGTAGGTAGACTTTTGGGGGGTTCTAGTCTATTTAGTGATCTGCAAGTTACTTGTATTTTCACAGGCATCTTTTTCTTTAGGCTGGAAAAGTTTTTTCTATAATTTTGTCAAATATATTTTCTGTGCCTTTGAGTAGGTATTTTTGTCTTTCTTATATTTCTACTATTCTTAGGTTTGGTCTTTTCATGATGATGCAAATTTCCTGTAAGTTATGTGTTATGACTTTTTGGCTTTAGTGTTTTCTTTGACTGATAAGTCTGTTTCCTTTATCATATCTCCTATGTCAGAGATTTTCTCTTCCATCTCTTGTATTCTATTGGTTATACATGCATCTATGGTTCCTGTTCATTTACTTTGATTTCCCATTTCCAGAATCTCCTTGGTTTGTGTCTTCTTTATTGCTTCTGTTTCAATTTTCAAGTCTTAAACTGTTTTCTTTGCATGCTTAACTGCTTTTTCTTAGTTTTCTTAGCATTTTTAAAAAGATGTATTGATTTCTTACCAGTGTGTTCATTTTTTTTTTATTTCTTTAAGGAAAGTTTTCATTTCCTCATTAAAGACTTCTTTCTTCTTCAGAGTTATTTTGAAAGCTTTTTTTTTTCTTCTTTTTCTACATTAGAATATTCAGGTCTTGCAGTTGTAGAACCACTAAATTCTGGGAGTCCCATATTGTTCTTTATGTTGTTATATGTATTCTTGCACTGGAATCTGTCCATAGCTTGCTCAGATTGGTGAACTAGTTCTCTGTTTCTCAGGAAGCTAATTTTGATCCAATCTGCTCTAGCTGTGTGTGTGTGTGTGTGTGTGTGTGTGTGTGTGCATGTGTATGTGTGTGTGTTGATCCAATCTGAGCTCTTGGTCCAATTTCAGTTGCCATGTTCACAGAGAGCTGGTTTTGGTCCAATTCGAGGTGGCTGATTCTGTGTCACAGGATGCTGAACTGTGAAGTGTGCAGTATATCTTATTGGTTTATAATCTAGTTAAGTAGACTGTAGCTTCTAGGATGTCCTCAGTATTATAAAAATGTTATAATTGATCTTTTCCAGTTTCTTTTCATAATGGTATTAATTTTCTCATGTGATTTATCAAGTGGTATCTACTGTTTATGTCAAAGAACAGAGCTTTTCTGTGCAAAAAACCCAAACAAACAACAGTTAGCAAGACAGTTTCTGCTCATAAAACATAATTTAAAGAAAAAGGAAATTGAGAAAGACAATCAGAAACTATAATAAGTATTAAAAACTAAAATTAAATGCATAAAATAACAATCGGAGATTTGCATTTTATAGAGTGATGAGGCAAAGGGTAGATGCCAAAAAAGCCTGAATGTCAGCAACATAGGATAAAGAAGAAAGTAAAGATGTTGGCACAGAGCTGAAATGCTAAGGTTTAGGAAAAATGCAGCCAGCTATCCTGATAAAACCACAGGTACCCTATTCTGAGTAATATGCATAGACATGCACACTAGCTGCTTCCTGCTGAACGTGTTGAAGTCTTCCACTGCACCTCATGATTGGTGACACATGATCATAAAAATAATGAAAGCCAATGAGAAAAGGACAACATTGCTAAGAGTCTCCAACTGCCAATAAAAAAATTGGAGATGGTAAAGAGGTTCATTCCATATCTGCAAAAAATGAGCTTCCATTTGCATCTCTCCTGACTGCTGGTTTCAACGACACTGTACCTTCTCACCCCTTCTCCTAAGGGCTATTCAAATAGAATGGCCTATTGTTGTGTTTTGGGGCCTCTATGGCCCATGGTTTAGACTTGTAGATTTGTAGTCTTATAGAAACAAATAGATGTTATATTAATTGTATGTTCTTTGGGTTTTGGTTTAGGTATATTTTTAGTTAGTTTTTTAATTTAATTTAATTTATTTTTATTAACTTGTTTTATCAAAGAACAAAAACCATAAATAGACAACTCCTTTGAAAGCCATACATACCATTGAAAAGATAAATCCAGTTCCTATCTCCAAACCCAGGCCTGAAGATGAGGCACAGTGTTGGTGGGTCATATCCTGCACAGACCATGCTTAATGGCATAGCACTACAACCTCACAGGAGCAGCTGACCCTCTGAACACAAGCTGATTAACAGCCCCCAGACCAACAGCTGACGCAAAGCCAACAAAGAACTAACCAAGAGTGAATTGAGGAAACAATGGGCAGATGCCAGTGAGAGAATACATACAACAATACAATGATCAACAAGACCAGAAAAAGCAAGTGGTTATAAAGCTTCAAGACCTGAACATAACAATGAAGAGGAAACAGAAAAAAATGACCTTAAATATAGCTTTATGAAGCTAATAGAAGCTTTAAAGGAAGATTAAAAAAAACTCACTTAAAGAAATAGAAGAAAATACAAACAGAAAATTGGCAGAGATGTACAAATCTCTGAAAGAAAATAAAGAAAACCAAAAGAAAAGAAAATAGACAGGGGAAAGAAATATTCCAGAAATTAAAAATTGAAATAGAAGCAATTAAAAAAAGCACAAACTGAGACAACGCTGGAAAAAGAAAGCCTGAAGAATAGATCTGGAACCACAGATTCAAGCATAATTAACAGAATCCAAAAGATGGAAAAAGAGAATCTCTGGAGTGGAAGACTAAGTAGTGAAAATAGGTACATTAGTTAAAGAGAACACTAAAAGCAAAAAAGTCACAGCACAAAATATCCAGAAAATCTGAGATACCATAAGAAGGCCAAACCTGAGAATAATTGAAATCAAAGAATGAGAACACCAGCTCAAAAGCACAGAAAATATATTAAAAAATCATATAAAAAACTTCCCCAACCTAAAGAAGGAAATGCCTATAAAGATACAGGAAGCCTACAGAACACCAAATAGACTAGACCAACATAAAACGTCTACTCACCATAAAATAATCAAGCCATTAGACCTACAAAACAAAGAAAAAATACTAAGAGCTGCAAAGGAAAAAAGTCAAATCATCTATAAAGACACATCCATCAGAATAACACCTGACTGTTCAGTAGAAAAAAATTATAGCAAAAAAGTTCTAGTCAGACATTATACAGACAATAAAAGTGCATGGATGCCAACCTAGACTACTGTACCCAGGAAAATTATCAATCAATATAGATGGAGTAAACAAGATATTTCATGACAAAACCAGATTTAAACAGTACATGCATACTAATCCAACTGTACAAAAAGCCCTAGAAGAAAAACAGCAACCTAAGGCAACCAGAAACACCCATGTAACTACAAATGATTGTTACACCCGCTGAAGAACCCCCCTAAAAAGGAAATACAAGCTACCCACCAAAAATAACAAGAAATATTAATAATTGGTCATTAAGATCCCTTAATATCAATGGACTCCATTCCCCTGTGAAAAGACTCACCCTATCATGATAGATGTAAAAACAGAAACCATTCTTCTGCTGCATACACGAAACACACCTCAACTTCAAAGACAGACACAAGCTCAGAGTCAAGGGTAAGGAAAAGACTTTCCAATCAAATGGCCCTAAGAAACAAGGTGATGTAGCCATTCTAATATCTAACAAAATAGACTTTAAACTAAAATCAATTTAAAAGATCAGAATGGACACTACTTATTCATATCAAGAAAAATCCATCAAGATGAAGTTTCACTCCTGAATATCTATGCCCCCAACATAAGGGTGCCTACATATGTAAAAGAAACACTACTAAAGCTTAAACCTTATATCAAACCTGACATACTAATAGTGAAAGATGTCAATACCCCACTTTCACCCTTGGTTAGGTCAACTAGACAGAAACTCAACAGAGAAATAAGGGATCTAAAAAACATATGACACAAATGAATTTAATAGATATATACCGAACCTTCCACCCAAACAAAAAGGAATATACCAATTTTTTAGCACCCCATAGAACTTTCTTTAAAATTGACCACATACTTGGTCATAAAGCAAATATCAAAGGATGCAAAAAATGGAAATAACTCCTTGTACCATATCAGATCACCATGGTCTAAATTCAACAATATTAAAAATCACAGAAAGCCTACCAACTCATGGAAACTAAACATCACTCAACTGAACCACCTCTGGGTCAAGAAAGAAGTTAAGGAAAAAAAATCAAAGACTTTCTAGAATTTAACAAAAATGAATCGACAACATACTCAAGCATTTGAGGTCCAATAAAAGCAGTCTTAATAGGAAAGTTCATAGCACTAGATGCCTATATGAAAAACCAAGAGAATTCCCTCACTATCGAATTAACAGCACAGCTGAAAGCCTTAGAACAATTAAAAACAAACTCACCTAGAAGGAGTAGACAGCAGGAAGTAATCAAACTTACTGAAATTAATATAATTGAAACAAAGAGAACAATAGAAAGAATCAATGAATCAAAGAGTTGGTTCTTTGAGAAATTGAACAGGATAGATAAACCCATGTCCAAACTAACCAAAAAGCAGAGAGAGTATCCAAATCAACAAAATCAGAAATGAAAAGAGGGGAATAACAGCAGACACCCAGGAAATCCAGAGAATTATCAGGTCAAACTTTGAAAATCTATACTCCACAAAAATAGAAAACCTAGAAGAAATGGACAGCTTTCTGAACAATATCTTAAGTTACACTCTTGAGAGATTGGGAGATGAGAAAAGTACTTGGTGTGCAAGCTTTAAGACCTGAGTTTGAAACACATGCACCCACATACAGATGACACATAGAGACACAGTGGCACATATTATTTATGTTAGCACAGAGAGGAGGAAGATGGAGATAGGAGGATTCTAGGCGCTTTCTATCCATTTGACAGCAATTGAGGAAGACATTCCACATCAATTGCTGGCCTACACAGCTGTACACACAGCAACATACACACCCAAATATGCATACAACAGACCCCAAAGACACACACAGAAATATTGTCTAAAATCTGAAATCACTTCTGTCATATTTTAATTGTAACATCTGTAGAAAATAAACAAAACTCTTATATAAAACAGTGCATTATAGCTTTTCTAATTGTATTATTGTTTACCAGTTTGATGTATTATATAATAAAATTTGCTTATTTGCTTTTTCTCTCTTTGCTAAATCTCTGATTCATTCCTTCCCTCTTCCACTGAAATGCTTCTTTTATGTATGGTCCATTGACTTTAATTCAAGCTTCTTTCCTGAGCATAGGTGATAAGTTATTCAATGGAGCAAGAGCAACTTATTAGTAAATATACCACTAAAAAGATGATACTTCCTCCCTCAGTAACCATCAATTATCAGTAGTCTTTCAGAAAAGAATGGGGCTAAATGGGTCCCTCTTCCTTCCATAATGAAATGTTTATGGGCCCAGTCTTGCATAGGTCTTATGTAGATATTCACTGCTGCCCTGTGACCATGAGTGCAATGACTATGTCATGTCCAGATGATACATTCTTGCTGTATATATTCCAATCTTCTATCTCTTTTTTTCCATGCCCCATCTCCATTCAACTGTGCCATAAATCCAAGCCAGTATGGGAAGCCCCTGTAGGCCAGAAGCTGTTGCAGGAATTCTGGTTTTGTTAAAAGAAACTCAGAGCCAGATATTGGGGAAAGGCTGAAATATTAAAGAGAGAAACACCACATTCAAATCTCACCCAGTTATCTTCCAGCTTCTTCATCCTCACTCCTTACTGCCTGATCTATCTTCCTATGCCTGCCTTAAATACCTTCTTTGCCCAGTGGTATCACATCCAAATTAAGATTAAAGATGTAGGCTACTACTACTTGATAGTTAGCCTTAAACTCACAGGAACACAGAAAGATCTCTGTTTCTGGAGTTATGAGATTAAAGGTAAGGTACCACCACTGCCTGCCTAGGAGTCTGGAACTCCCTCTGTAAACCAAGATGGCCTGAAACTCAGATTTGCTGAGATTAAAGGCATAGGTCACCACTCCCAGTCTTTCCCATGCTGGGATTAAAGATGTAAATTACCACTCTCTGATCCTCCTGGATTGACTGTGGGTAGATCCCACAATGTTCTATACTGGTTTTATTAAATATATAACATATCACACAAGAAGCCCCAGTAAAACCCAGCTCACTGGACATCCCAGCTACAAAACCCCACCCATTTCCCAACCCACACATCAATCAGTAACCTCATCAGCAACCAGAAACCCACAGACCCCCAGCCCACAGCAGACTAAGAAGTGAGCAACAACCCACCCAGACCAGGCAGAGATCTTGCTCTCCAGGACCCAAGCCCTGGAACACAGTTCTTAGAACCCCACCTCCACTCAGCTCTGCCTTCACTCATCATTGTTAAAGGGAGAAAAGAAAAACGGTTAGCCAAATGTATTCCTCATTATTCTTGTTAGGTGAATATACTTAATTCTATGCTGGAATACATGAATGTTCAAAGTAATAAGGGCTACATTTTTTTAAATCATTTTTAAAATGTCAACACAATAAGAGTATTTGAGATAGCTTTGAGTCCATTTCTTATTACAGCTGTGTAAGTATTTCAAGAAACAATTAGCTTCTCAACTCTAAGTTCGCAATTAGAATCAATATTACAAAAACATTTCTGAAATATGCTTCTTTGTTTTGACGTCAGGTCATATATTCATTCATAAGCTTTTGCAGGACCTGAAGAGTTCTGGACTAAGATTTTAAAGAGAATATTCAACTAAACATTTAAAATAAGTGGGTCACAAAATTGCTGAATACATGTTCTAAGAATTTATTCCCACTTTCATTAATTGCACTAAATTGCCAAATTCAGCCACTGGCATAATAATCAATGTTAACTGTATCATTGACACTCATGTAGAACTAGAGAAAAGGGGGTCAGATAAATGATGCTACATGGTATCAGTCTTATCTAGAAAAAAATAAAGTAGTGCATCTAATGCAATGATTGTTGGAATGGCAAAAGGCGTGTATAGAATCTGGAGAAAGGCATAAGTAGAGAAAACCAGAGTTAAAGCCTTTAAGATTACTTGGAACCAGGTTTTTACCTGGCCCTGAAATGCTCTTCCTTTGCAGTAGACTCTTTCAGTACTTTCCCCTTCTGCCCCCCCCCCACATGATTGATCATGTTCTCATTCCCACCTATCTATAGTTATGAAAGCTCTTTCATTTCCCCTTCCCAGGGAGCTCCAGGCATCCCACCTTTAAACTCTTCTTGTTACCTAGTCTCTCTGTATCTGTAAATTGTAGCCTAGTTAGCCTTTATTTTACAGATAATATATACTTATGAGTAAGTACATACAATGTTTAAGTGGGTATTTTTTTAAATAGTTGTTCATTTGGGTTATGGTCTCTGCCTCTTCCCTTTTGAATCTTTTTTTTTTTTGATGCACAACAATGTAACATTTATTTCCCATCTAAGCTTTTCACCCTTGCAATTACAAAAAATCTTATTTAAATGTATTTTTGTTTTGTTTTGTTTTTTAAAGTTTTTTAATTTATAAAATAAAGTCTTTTTATCCATGTATCCTCTTGCTCCCCCTTCACTTCCCCTCCCAATTCCTTCTAGTCAGTCTTCAGCCTCCCTCCTCCTCATCCTCCATCCTTTTCTCAAAAAGTGCAGTAAGTCCCAAGGTGCATCAGCTCAGCATCCACTCTAGGCAAGTCTGATTATCTCATTCTAATATCAAGACTGCATTATGTGTTCCTTTGGAAGGAATAGACTCTGAAGTACCAGTCCACACATAGGAACACAGTCTACTCCCTCCTAACAAGGCTCCATATATTGTCCATGCCAGTGGACAGTTGCCTATCCTTGTAGAATGTAGTTCCTTTTTCTGATGGTTCCCTTGATTCAGTGAGCTCCCTAAGTTCCAGCCATCCATCACTGTGGGAATTTTCCTCATAATCCCTATCCCTTTTGCTCAAGTAGACTCTCCTCCCCCATTCTCAGCTGAACCAGGAACTCAGCCCAGGGCTCAGCCATGTATCTCTGACTCTACCTCTATTCATTGTTGGATATATGTTCTGTGATGGCACTTAGGGTGGATATTCATTTGATTATAGTGCAAGTCCTATCTAGACAACAACCTCCACTATTGGTTGGAGACCTAGCCAGGGACATCCTGTGAGTTCTTGAAGGTTTTCCTAGCACCCAATTTTTTCCAAAACCAAGAGAAATCCCACAAGAGAGACCTAACAGCACAACTAAAGGCTTTAGAACAATTAGAAGCAAACTCATCTAGAAGGAGTAGATGGCAGAACATAATCAAACTTAGGGCTGAAATCAATACAAAAACAAAGAGAATAATA
This sequence comes from Sigmodon hispidus, assembly GCA_004025045.1. Classification (NCBI taxonomy): domain Eukaryota; kingdom Metazoa; phylum Chordata; class Mammalia; order Rodentia; family Cricetidae; genus Sigmodon; species Sigmodon hispidus. The sequence goes on from PVIH01013568.1 coordinate 50,493, forward strand.
TAAAAAAATCAATGAATCAAAGAGTTAGTTCTTTTTTATTATAAATAGAGTCATATTTTTTATCCATGTATATCCTGTTCAAACTCCCTCCTGTCCCCTTGGGACCTCCTGTCCTTGCTGGAGAGGAGATAAAGTGATGTGGAGAAGAGAGAGTTAGTTCTTTGAGAAAGTCAACAAGATAGATAAACCCATGTCCAAACTTACCAAAAGGCAGAGAGAGAGAGTATCCAAATTAACAGAATCAGAAATGAACAGGGGGACATAAAAACAGACCCCCAGGAAATCCAGAAAATTATCAGGTCATATTTTGACAGTCCATACTAAACTGGAAAGCCTAAAAGAAAAAGACAGTTTTCTGGACAGGTACCATTTACCAAAATTAAATCAAGATCAGATAAATGATCTAAACAGACCTATAACCTCAAAGGAAATTGAAGCTGTTATTAGAAGTCTTCAAATAAAAAAAGACCAGGACCAGATTTCACTGCAGAATTCTACCAGACATTCAAAGAACTAATGCCAATACTCAACAAGCTGTTTCATACAGTAGAAAGTGAAGGAACATTGTCAAACTCTTTTTATGAGGCCACAATCACACTGATATCCAAGCCACTCAAAGATGCAACAAAGAAAGAGAATTAGAGACCAATCTTCCCCCTGAACATTGATACAAAAATAGCCTTTTGAATCTTAGAAGCCTGTGACATCAATACAAGTGACTGTAATCTCCAAGGCTATGCTCAGCAAGGTCAATGCTACCTTGCGTGTCTGTACATTTAGGTGAGAGCTCTAAGTTGCTCAGCTGAAATACAACTATTATGCAGCAATCACTCTGACAGAATTCCACATGGAAAAGACTCTTTAGGGAATACTAGTACTCAAATTCTTCAAGTATCTGAACCAAACATGGAAGAAAACAAGACTATAATCCTCCAAGACTGAGTTTCTACCAACCTTTGTGCCCTTTTAACAGAGACCAGTCAGCATCCATCAGAAATAACCTGTCCCTAATGTGACCTATTGCAATTTCTAATCTGCAAAATTTGTTAGAAAAAAGTTATTTTATAGTTAAATTTGGAGAGCAATCCCCCCCAAAAAAATAGTCACAACACTAAAGAAAGCCATTCCCCCTACATTTATAAAATATGTAAAAAAGGATGTTTCTCAAAATTAAAAAAAAAAAATATAACAAAAGTGGTGTCCACTACTTTCACACTGTGCCTTTGAGTTATAATATTCTGGACCCACTCTAAATATAACTATTTTCCAAACAATATAACACATACAGACCCTATCATTCACTTCAACATACTAAAATTCACAAAAGAAGGAGAGTTTACATCATGAGAGAAGGGACTCCAAAGCCATCAAATGGCACTGAACTTTCAAAGTACACTCTGACTTAGTTCAACAAATATCATCTATTCCTGAGATAGCTTACACTTATTTTTCCTCATCACAAAATAAACAGCATTCTTACTGTCATGATCATCTATACCTGACTGTACTAAGAAGTCTCAGGCATGGTGTAGTCTTCAGGTCCAGTCCACCTGCAGCCGCATAGTCTCAATAATTACACAAAGTCTTATATTAATTACAAACTGTTTGGCTTATGGTTTAGGCTCATTATCCACTAGCTGTTACAACTTAACCCATTTCTATTGACCTATTTTGCCCTGTGGTTTGTGGCTTACCTGTACCTTTACATCTTACTCTCTCAGTGGCAGCTTGCAGTGTCTCCGTCTAACTCTACACTCCTTTCCCTTTATCTATGCTCAAATTTCCTGCCTGATTCTAAGATGCCTTGCCATAGACCAAAAGAGTTCCTTTATTATCCAATGGTATTCACAGCATACACAAAGACATCCCACATCACTTCCACTCAAATGCTGAAAGGACAGATAATGAATAGCCTAGATGTTTTGTGTCATTATGTATATGTGTATATTCTTTATTTTATATATTTAATGATTTTTTTATTTTGTCTATTCTCTTTTAATATTACAAATAGTGTGAAGGAAACTCAGTGCCATTGCCATGAAAACCGTATCCCGGGATTCTTATACAAAGATAGAATCTAATGGCGCACATTGAAGTTATAATTTCATCCTTGAACCATTTTTGTTATTTCTATGAAAGAGTTAAGACACACTGTCTAAATATCTTATTTTCTGAAAGATATCTCTATACTTTCACTTTTACAACAGCAGCAGCTGCATTTTACAAAATGCTTACAAATAACTTTGTGTATTTTAACCTACAATTATTTTTTCCACTTCTATATGGTTTGCCCTAAGATATGCAGATATAATTGGGTGTTGTAAAGAAAGCATCCCAGAAGCTTGACTCACTGACAACCAGCAAAATGCGCACTTTTAAATCTTTCTTTGGAAACAGAGTTGAAAATTATTAACTTTTTCTCAAGTCTTGACATTGCCTTTCTAAAAACAAACACTTATTATTTCAAAGATTTTGCTTACAATTGTGATCAAAATCCCAAATCTTCTCTGAGACCTGAATTATGCAGAGAGTGTTCAAATCACTTGGTGCAGTATTTAGTTTGAATATATCTATCTTAACATTATGAAGGTAACACCCATTCTGACAATTGTCAGATGGTACCTTAGAGTCATCTTGACTTGCATTTCCCTGATGACTAAGGACATTTTGATTGCTTCCTTCCATCTTTGGACCACTTGAGATTCTTCTGTTTTTGAGAATTTTCTTTCTAGTTTGCTAGCCCATTTTTTTTCCTTTTCTTTTTTTTATTATTATGAAAAAAGTTGTTTTTTATTTTAATCCATGTTTCCCCTTGTTCAAAATCCCTTTCCCCTCCAACTCCTCCCAGTCACTCTGTCTTCTCTCCATCAATTTATTGCTTTCAAAACAAGGGCAGGAGGTCCCAAGGTCCCAAGGTGGCTCAGCATCCACTCCAGGCCTATCTGCTTTCCTCACCCCCACATCAAGACTGAGTCAGGTGTTCCTCTGGAGGGAATGGGCTCCAATGTGCCAGTTCAAGGTGTTTCAGATCCCAAGCTGTTCAGTAGTTGTGGTTTGCAGCTTGGACATGCTTAGCTTTTTTGTTTAAAGTCCACTAATGAGTAAGTACATCCCCTGCTTCTCTTTCTGAGTTTGTGAGACCTTGCTTAGGAGGATATTCTCAAAATCTGTCCATTTGCCTGCAAATTTTAGGATATCATTTTTTTCTTACTGCTGAGTAGCCCATTTTTTAATTGGATTACTTTGTATTTTGAACTTGTATTTGAACAGCCCTCTGTCAAATGCAGGGTTAGTAAAGATCTTTTCCCATTCTGTAGGCTGTTGTTTTGTCTTATTTACTGTCCTTTACCTTAAAGAGTTTCTCGGCACTCTGGAGCACGGGCAGGTAAACTCTGCCTCTGACCACATCCACAGCTCCTGCTGAGGGAAACCCCGCCACGACCTCGAACTGAGCTAACCAACTACAGGGGTCTCTGAAGGGCAGATTCAGACCCCGCCCAGAGGTGAGGTGAGGAGGGGGCAAGAGGCCTCAGTGCCTATATCTCAGCCTGGGAGGTAGAGTTGAGCTCCCATTGCTTCTGGTTCCGCTCCTGGGACCAAGTGCTGTCTGTAGAATCCCACCACACTCTGGAGCAGGGGCAGGTAAACTCTGCCCCTGACCACATCCACAGCTCCTGCTGAGGGAATTTGCACGACTCCCACCATGACCTCGAACTGAGTGAACCAACAACAGCAGGGGTCTCTGAAAGACAGAATCAGACCCTGACCAGAAAGGTGACAGGAGGCACACAAACCCGAGTGCCACAATTGACCAGGACCCATCTAATCGTGAACCACTGAAGCCATGGGCAAACGTCAGTGGAAAAAATTACATAATACTACAAAGGACAACATGGTAACTCCAGAAGAGAGTGGCGATCTTACAAATACAAGACCTGAACTGAGCAATGAAGAGGAAAGAGAAGGAAGCAACACCAAAAATTCCTTTTTGATGATCATCGAAGCTCTCAAAGAACATATACAAAAAGCTTTAAAGAAATAGAAGAAAATACAAACAAAAAATTGGAAGAGATGAACAAATCTATGAAAGAAACATGCCAGGAACTAAAAGCTGAAATAAAAGCTGAAATAGAAGCAATAAAAAAGGCACAAAATGAGGCAAAAATGGAAATAGAAAACCTGAAGAAATAAGATGGAACTACAGATACAAGCATAACAAACAGAGTTCAAGAGATGGAAGATAGAATCTCTGAAGTGGAAGACTCAGTAGCTCAAATAGATATATCAGTCAAAGAAAATAGTAAAACTAAAAAAGCCATAACTCAGAATGTTCAGGAAATCTGGGACACCATGAAAAGACCCAATTTGAGAATAATAAGAATAGAAGAAGGAGAAGAATACCAGCTCAAAGGCACAGATAATGTTTTCAATAAAATCATAGAAGAAAACTTTCCTAACCTGAAGAAGGAAATGCCTATAAAGATACAAGAAGCTTAGAGAACACCAAATAGATATGATCCCCAAAAAAAATCAGCGTGCCACATTATAATCAAGACACAAAACATACAGAACAAAGAAAAAATTTTAAGAGCTGCAAAAGAAAAGGGCCAACTACATATAAAGGCAGACCCAACAGAATAACGCCTGACTATTCAATGGAAACGATGAAAGCTACAAGGGCTTGGTCAGAAGTTATACAGATGCTAAAGGAGCATGGCTGCCAAACTAGAATACTATACCCTGCAAAATTATCAATCACCATAGATGGAGTAAACAAGGTATTTCAGGACAAAGTCAGACTGAAAGAATATCTATCTACCAATCCAGCATTACAGAGAGTATTAGAGGGAAAACTACAACCTAAGGACCTCAGATACATCCATGAAAACACAAACAATCAATAAGTCCACAAAAGAATACCACAGAGAAAGGAAATACAAACAAGTTACCACCAAAAATGGCAGGCAATATGAATCAATGGTCACTAATTTCCCTTAATAACAATGGACTCAACTCTCCTATAAAACGTCACACCCTAACAAGATGGATACAACAACAGAAGCCATCCTTCTGTTGCCTACAAGAAATACACCTCAACTGCAAAGACAGACACAGGCTTAGAATAAAGGGTTGGGAAAAGTTTTTCCAGTCAAATGGTCCTAAGAAACAAGCAGGGGTTGCAATCCTAATATCTAACAAAGTAGACTTCAAGCTAAAACCATTAAAAAGGGACCAAGAGGGTCACTACTTATTCATCACAGGAAAAATTGGTCAAGAGGAGATTTCAATCTTAAATATTTATGCCCCTAATATAGGGGCACCTACATATGTAAAAGAAACACTGCTAAAGCTCGAATCCCACATCAATTCTTATACTCGAATAGTGGGAGACTTCAATACCCCACTCTCAACCCTGGATAGATCAACCAGACAGAGCCTCAACAGAGAAATAAGGAGTCTAAATGAGGTTATGATGCAAATGGATGTCATAGATATCTACAGAACCTTCCACCCAAAGGCAAATGAATATACATATTTCTCAGCTCCTCATGGAACTTTCTCCAAAATCGACCACATAATTGGTCATAAAGCAAATATCAGCAGATACAAAAATTGGAAATAATCCCTTGTAACATATTGGACCATCAGGGACTAAAGTTAGAGTTCAATAACATCAAAACCCAAAGAAATCCTACCAACTCATAGAAACTTAACATCAATCAGCTGAACCATCTTTGGGTCAAGGAAGAAATTAAGAAAGAAATCAAAGTCTTCCTAGAATTCAATGAAAATGAATCTACAACGTATCCAAACTTGTGGGACACAATGAAAGCAGTCTTGAAAATTCATAGCGATAGACGCCTATATGAAAAAGCTTGAGAAATCCCTCACTAGAGATCTAACAGTGCAGCTGAAAGCTTTAGAACAATTAGAAGCAAACTCACCTAGAAGGAGTAGACGGCAGGAAATAATCAAACTTAGACCTGAAATCAATACAATTGAAACAAAAAGAACAATACAAAGAATCAATGAATCTAAGAGTTGGTTCTTCGAGAAAGTTAACAAGATAGATAAGCCCTTAGCCACACTAATCAAAAAACAGAGAGAGGGTGTCCAAATCAACAAAATCAGAAATGAAAAGGGGGACATAACAACAGACCCCCAGGAAATACAGAGAATTATCAGGTCAGGTCATATTTTGAAAATCTGTATTCCAAAAAACTGGAAAACCTAGAAGAAATGGACAGCTTTCTGGACAGGCACCATCTTCCAAAATTAAATGAAAACCAGATTAATTACCTAAACAGGCCTATAACCCTTAAGGAAATTGAAGCTGTCATTAAAAACCTCCCCAAAAATAAAAGCCCTGGTCCAGATGGTTTCAGTGCTGAATTCTACCAGGCATTCAAAGAAGAATTACTACTGTTACTCCTCAAACTATTTCACACAGTAGAAACTGAAGGAATATTGCCAAATTCCTTTTATGAGGCCACAATCACCCTAATACCCAAGCCACTCAAAGACACAACAAAGAAGGAGAATTACAAACCAATTTCCCTCATGAATATTGATGCAAAAATTCTCAACAAAATTTTGGCAAACCGTATACAACAATGCATAAAAGATATCATCCACCATGACCAAGTAGGCTTCATCCCAGAAATGCAGGGCTGGTTCAACATATGAAAAACTGTAAATGTTATCCATCATATTAACAAACTAAAGGAACAAAACCACATGATCATATCCTTAGATGCTGAAAAAGCCTTTGACAAAATCCAACACTCCTTTATGATTAAAGCCCTGGAGAGATCAGGAATAAAGGGAGAATACCTAAATATAATTAAGGTGATTTACAAGAAGCCGACAGCCAGTATCAAACTTAACAGAGAAAAACTCAAAGCAATCCCACTAAAGTCAGGAACTAGACAAGGATGTCCTCTCTCCCCTTATCTATTCAATATAGTTCTCGAAGTTTTAGCTAAAGCAATAAGAGAACGAAAAGAGATTAAGAAGATACAAATTGGAAAAGAAGAAGTGAAGCTATCTCTATTTGCAGATGATATGATTGTATACATAAGTGACCCACAAAATTCTTCCAAAGAACTGCTACAGCTGATAAACACCTTCAGCAATGTAGCAGGATGCAAGATAAACTCAAAGAAATCAGTAGCCCTTCTATACGCTAAAGATAGAAGAGCTGAAAAAGAAATAAGGGAAACATTACCCTTCATATTAGCTGCAAATAGTATTAAATACCTTGGAGTAACTATAACCAAAGAAGTAACAGACCTATTTGACAAAAATTTTAAATCATTGAAGAAAGAAATTGAAGAGGATATCAGA
>PVIH01013569.1:0-57829 GCA_004025045.1 Sigmodon hispidus
AAAAAAAAAAAAAAAAAAAAAAAAAAAAAAAAAAAAAAAAAAAAAAAGAAAAATAAGGTTGAATCAATAATTGTTCTGGACCCAAGAGAAATGAGCTGCACACCCTTCCTCACAGGACCAAATCTCCCCTCACTCATTTTTTTTACCAGCTATTATTATATAGCATATAAAAAATTCGATGTCCTTGGAGTTTTCAAGTTATATACTGTGGAATCATGAGGTATTACTACTTCTGTTATGGCAACAACTTGATGAATATTCAAAGAGGTTCTCACAGGTAGTCCATTGATATTGTTTTATGTCAAGATGCAAGAAGATCTAGGCTACATAGTAAGAATGATATGGAGCCCAAACAGTGGAAATTCATATTTAGCCATCCCACTTATACATCTGTTTGTGGGTTTCTAGGCATTCTTCAGGAAGACATCCTATAGCTGAAGTAGGCTGTAATGGTTTGAATGAAAATAGCACCCAAAGGCTCATATAGGTCAATGTTTTGTCCCTAATTAGTGAAACTCTTTGGGGACAATTAGAAGACGTGGCTTTGGAGGAGGAGGTGGTCAACTGAGGTGGGATATGGGATTTCAAAAACTCATTTCACCTTCCTGCAACTGTGCTCTCCACTGTGATGTTCACCGATTCACCTTCTAAAACTCTAAGCAAGCTCTCAATTAAAGGATTTCTTTGTAGGTAATCTTGGTTACTGTGTCTCTTCACAGCAATGGAAGGACTAAAACAGAAAATTTGTTTTATTTTTTGTTGATTGGTAATAATTGTGTATAGGCTTCATGTGTATTTTAACATGGGCATGAATGATAATCAAATGCCACCTTTATTTATCTACACTCCTCCTCTTCTTTACTACTTTTAGTGTCCACTGCTTGAGAGTCATGCCAATATTTTTAGCTCCCACATATGAGAGTGAACATTCAGCACTTGTCTTTATGTGCCTAATTTATTTCACTTAAATGTAATGCCCTCTAGTTCCTTCCATTTGTGCCACAAATGACAGGATTCCATTCTTCCTGATAGCTAAACTTTCTATTGTGAATAGTTTCCAAGTGTACATTATCCCTCTGTCTTTTGATCGACATTTAGATTGGTTCCTCAATTTTTTCTATTTTGGGTATAATTGAGGTAAACATAGACACATACATATCTTATCACGCCTCTCTCTCTCTCTGTCTCTCTCTGTCTCTCACTCTCTCTGTGTCTCCTTCTTTTGCTTATTCCTTTTTCTTTACTTTTTTAGTTTACTTATATACATGCAGCACTTACACTCACACACACACACACACACACACACACACACCCAGGGTGGGGAGGGAGCTTTCCAGGTGTAAGGTTTGAAGGAGAGCTCCAGAGATTCTGTTTCGGGGCATGAGGCAAACTGCCTTGCATGACCTGCTTCTATACTCACTATAACTCTCTTTCAGGCCACATCCTTAAACTTGTACAAGTTCCCTTGTAATCTGAATTATTAATGAATAAAGAGTTTATAGTTATGAATTCTGAGGTTGCTTTTAATATTTGATATACATTCTAAGAGCTTTGATTCAACATCATGATCGTGCATTAATGTATATGGGAGTAAATCAAAGCACCTGGAATTACAAATGACAAATTCTTCAAGTGACAGATTTCTTAACCACCTCAACTTTATAATCTCAAATTGTCAAAACAACTATCAAAAGATCACATTATAGCTCATAAACATTTATTTTTAATTAAAATAAATTAGAAAAATATACAAGGCACAAAAAGTGATATAAATATAAAATCATGCTGGCATTTCTCTTCCAAAAGTCTCCAGAGCATGAATTCTATATCTATGAGCTCTCTTACTTTCATCCAAAAATTTCCCTTCCCCAATATGCTATTTTTAAATAGTTTATTTTTAAACTATTTCCTTTCTCCATAGACTAATAGTGACTTCAGATAGTTGTGTGACTTATACCTGGATATCCACTATGCAGTTTCTTTTATTCATGCATTGTCTTTGAGACAGCTTAAGAAGTACAGTCCCTCTAAAGACTACCTTTTGTGAAAACTGCCATCTTAATGAATATAACATTCCACTGGTGAGATAACTTCTCCTTCCAGCATATGTGGCTGATTGTCCAGGTACTCCAATTCATAGTATGGATTTCTTTCCATCCTTTCTACAGAAACACTACAACTCTCTCACTGAGTAAACCATGTGCCATTGTAACATTTCCAACCAGGACTGATTTTTTTAGGTGTTTCTCACTTGGAAACAATGTTTGCGTATGTACCTTAAAGCATACAACAGTTCTCCCATTTCACATGTTGTGGATGCCTTTAGTGACACTTCCTGAGATTTGGAACAAGCACCCTCAATGTGTAACCTTGCCTACCACCATTCCCATGGAAACAATTGCCATTGAGAGAGTTGCCACTCAGCCTGCTCCACTACACAATCCCATGTTTCTTCCTTTTGATACTATAGCAGAAAAGCTTGGCCAATATGGGACATTCAGAGTGAGCATGCACTTTTTAAGTGGACCACCTTGACAGAGAGACATTGCTTGAGAGTTTAAGATCACCAAGAAAAAAATCAAGACCACATCAACTCACATTATCATAATACTAAATTTTCTGTATAAAAAAGTTTGGATCTTAGAAAAATTGTTTTCTATAGAAGCTCTATAATGTGCACAGGAAATGCCATATCTATCATATGTGGGGTCAGAGGACAACTTGCTGGAGGTGGCTTTCTCCTTCCACCACATGACCAATCTCATCTCATTAGGCTTGGTAGCAAGCACATCCCTTTGCTGAGACATGTCACCAGTCCCACCATACAACCTTTTGATCAGCTCTGTCAGCCCTTCCTCATGCCCAGGTTTCTGAAGACACTAGCTCCACATCTTTCTCTCCCGTCTTGCTCGGAGTGACTTGACTTAGCTTGTGCCAGCCACTCTCTGAAGGATGATTTAGGGCAACTTATCTCCTCCAGGAGTCTTCATCCTCTTTTGTCCATCAGGGAAATGTGCATAACTCAGGGATTATTGTGAGAATTTAATGAGACCAAACACTGACAAGAATGTCAGATGGAGAGTAACAAACTCAGAACTTGTAGCTCCCAGTTCAGTTTCTTTGCCTGATAGTCACTCTCCTAAGTCTCATCATCCAAGAAGTGAGAAACAGGAGCAAGGATGGAGATTTAAACAGTCTGAGTCCATAAGATCAGGCAGCCAAGGGAGCTGCAGAAGAACGTCCATGGCTGTTTCTGTTGGCCACAGAGTTAAGATGCCTAGTGAGAGTGAGTCTAGCTACAGAAAAATAACAGGGCAGGATGGGGTCGAGATAAACAAATGGGTAAGCATATGATGACAGGTGGCAGGTCTAGGTCAGCAATCAGCAAATACAACAGGCCACAGAAACAAACAGTAACAACTCAAGCTGAAGCTCCAGGAAAAACTAAGAGTTCTCTGTGTGTCAGTCTTTCATAATTACACTGTGCAGTTGGATGACTGGTGGTAGGGCAATCACCATTGTGGTACTCAGTGTCATCTACTCTATGCAGCCTAGGTAAAGGAGCTGCATCCTCTCCTTGGTCTGGTGTTTTACTAAGTACTTGAGCCTGGTTTACTTAGGTACAACATAAACATTTACTTCTGAGTTAAAAATTTATAGTCCCCTTTCTGCTCCTATGAATAAGCCATTTATCAGTCCTTGCTACACAAGTAGACAGATGTTGCCAATCACCTGTCTAACAAGGTGAACAATCATCTTCTGTCTTCAAAGAGAAGCTGGATGCTGCTTGTAAAATAGTTCATCAAAGCAAGGCATATTCTGAAAATCCCTGAATTACACACTATGGAGTAACTTAGAGCTTGGCACATACAGAGGTCAACAATATCAACTGAGGTTATTATGGTGCATTTTTACTACTAATGAATAAATATATTCCCAACTAAAGCTACTACATGCAATTCCTCTAATTTTAAATATTTTTAATTTTATGTAATGCCAATTTTTGTCTGAGGATTATCCATCACTGTCCTCATGCTCTGATAGCCTGGAGTACCTGCTCAGTATTTCCATGTTCCTTATGACCTTGATGGTTTTGTGGAGTGCTGATTTGCTCATTTGTAAAACATTGTTCATTTATGTCAATGTTAGATGGGAGTTACAAATTCTTGGGGTGAAGACCATAGTGGTTAAATGACTTTGTCAGCACACTGTATCTAGGGTAAAGGATATCACATGACTCAGCACTGCTATTGTTCTTAGGGATCTAGTAGAGATGGGGTTTGTCACTTTTCATCACTGTGAAGTTATTCATTCACCTTCCTTTGAGGATTTAGCTCAGTAACCTTTCTGATTTTTTATTGTTCTGAAAGCAAGTTACTATGCAAGGCCCATACCCAAGACACTGAACCTACATTCACTCCATGTTCCACTTCCTTGAGGACAGAACCAATTATTTGATCATTTTCTGCCTGAGTGACATCTTGGTCTGGGCTTATTTATAATTTATTGAAATCACTGTGTATTCATGAATATTTATTTATATTATTGTTCATAGCCCATTGTCCTAGTTAGGGTTTTATTGCTGTGACCAAAAACAGATTATGGAGGAAAGAGTTTATTCAGCTTATACTTCCATAACACTGTTCATTATTGAAGGAAGTCAAGACAGGAACTCAAACAGGGCAGAAACATGGAGATAGGAGATGATGCAGAGGCCATGGAGGGGTGCTGCTTACTAGCTTGCTCCTATGACTTTATTTAGCCTGCTTTCCTATGGGACCAAAGACTACCAGCTGAAGGATAGCTCTACTATAATGTCTTGGGCCCTCCCACACTGATCATTAATTAATTATAGGCCCAATCTTATAAAGGCATTTTCTCAGTTAAGGTTCATCTTCTCAGATGATCCCAGCTTGAGTAAACTTGACATAAAGTCACCAGCACACAGATAGTCTATTTGGTGGTCACATCACTCCAGTACATGTTGTGTACTCCTCTTGGTCACTGTGCTCCTTTGACTTTTTGTCTTTGTTGCTCTTTGGTGGTGTGCTTTGAGGATGTCTTTTTTTTTTTTTTTTTCTGGCTGCAGATACACTAAGCTCTGTGGCCTTTTCTTATAGATGGGCTCGTTCTTATTTTCCACCTGTACTTTTGGTTTAGTTCTATTGTTACCAACCAGCACAGGAACCATAAAACACTGAATTTTCTCAAATGGAGGCAATATTACCAAGGAGCAGAAAAAAACAATATCCACAGGTAGTATCACAGAATGTTCAGAATAGACCATTCGTCATTTTCTCCTGAGACTTTTGATTATGGAATTCCTAAATACTTTTATGTCTTCTCATTCTAGAGCTTTCACTTCCCTCCAATAAAATAATTACTTTGGGAGGATAGTTTTTTCTCTATTAACTTATAAGTGTAATGTTAAAATGTCATAAGATCATGAGAAAATATCTGAAGTCTGTGTCGTTCTATAAAGTTTATTTTTGAATGGAACTATGAACAAGTGTTCACTTGTCTGGCTAAGTTAAACCTTAATGCACTACTTTATTACCCAGTGGTTCTCAACCTGTGGGACATAACCCTGTTGGGGTTCATATCAGATATCCTGAATATCAGATATTTATATTATAATTCATAACAGTAGCAATATTACAGTAATGAAGTAGCACCAAAATAATTTTATGGTTGGGGTCACCACAAGATGAAAAACTGTATGAAAGTGTTACAGCATTAGGAAGGTTGAGAACCACTGTTCTGAGCCAATTAAAGACAAGTATAGTAAAAGGCAAAAGAAAAAAATTAATCAATGTGGACATAAAAAAGGCAATACCCCATGTCTACTTCTAAGGTAATGACTTACATGTAAATAGAAGGCAAGCGCAATGTCATTTACAATAGATCAAAACAAATACTGGAGAAATATAACCAAGGAAAAGAAAGAAATGTACAATAAAACCTTTTAGACAATAAAAAAACAGCAATTGTAGAAGATACCAGCAGATGCAAAGACCACCCATGCTCATGGACTGACAGAATTAATGCCGTGAAAATGAACACGCCACCAAACTAGCCTATGTACTCAATAAAATTCCCATCAAAATTTCAACACAATTCTCCACAGAATTTGGAAAACATAGTCATTGCCAGCCCAAGTCTTAAACAAAACCACTGAGTTATAGGCATAAAACAATGTGGTATTAGTGTAAAATCAGACAAATTGATTAGTGTAAATGATTGAGAACTCTAAGGTTACTCCTATAAACAGCCTACTCTTGGCAAAGAAACCAGCAATACACAATGGAGAAAGGAGTATTTTAACAAATGATGTTGGTCCAACTGCATGGCTGCAGGTAGAATGAAACTTGATCCTTATCTCTCACCTTGTACAACACTCAACTCCAAGTGAGTCAAGAACACCAACAAAGCTGAATACCCCAAATCTGATGGAGGGTAACGTAGAGAATAGACTTGTACTCTTTGGCACTTCATGAACCAGATCCCAGTAGCATAGGCATTGAACCAACAAACTATAAATGGGACCTCATCAAACTTAAAAGTTTCTGTACAGCAAAGAACTCCAGTCAAGTGAAGATGTACAGAATGAGAAAAAAAATCTTTACCAGCTATACATCTGACAGAATACTAGTAACTAAAATTTACAAAGAACAACAACAACAACAAAAAAACCCTAAACATTGAGTGGAAAATAACAATCCTATTTTTAAAATGGGTCATGTAACTAAGCAGAGCATTCTTAAAAGATGAAATGCAAATGGCATTTTTATAATGTTCAGAATCCTTTGGCTTCATACAAATGCAAATTAAACTACTCTGAGATTCCATATGATCCTAATTAGGATGACCAAGATAAAAAATAAATGATGATAAATACTGGCACAAACATGAGGAAAGAAACTTATTCACTGATGGTCAGAGTGAAAAACCTCTATGAAAATCAGTGCAGAGATTCCTCAAAAAAAATTCTTTTAATAGATCAACCACATGATCTAGTTATATTTCTCTGGACATATTATGAAATATCTCTATATCCTATGTGCTCATGCATGAGCATTGCTACTCTATTTACAATCACTGGGAAATAAAAACCACCTAGATGCCCATCTAATAATGAAAATGCGGTATATTTACACATTGGAATGTTATGCACCTATTAAGGAAAATGAGATATGCATTGGGCTGTAAACAATCATTCCGAATGAGGTAAATCAGACCCAGAAAGACAAATGTCACATGTTATCTCCCTTATGTAAATTTTGTCCTTGAATCTTCAGATACATATTTTATTTGAAATCCCCAAAGAGTTTGGGAAATGAGTTAGTAGTCCGGGTAGGGGTTCAACTGAGAGAAGTTAGAACACAGTGATATAAAAGGTTAAAGGGGAATAATAGAATAGAAAAGGTCGAATTAGAGTGAGAAGGAGAGAACAAGGTGGTGAAGGAAATATAGGAGAGATTACTAACACTGAAGATCTTTAAAATAAGTTGTATGGAAACACTTGGTGGAGAGGGGGATACAAGACAAGACAGAGGCAAACAATGGAGTTAACTGTCAATGCAATAATGTTCTGCTAAACAATACAGAATAGCAAACAAAAAGCACAGAGCCAGTAAGAGGTTACTATTTTTTTTTTTTGGTCAGGGAGATCTTAAGAGACTCACAAATATTACATACTATTGCAATGCTCTTGAGTATACTCCAGAACCTGATGATAAGACTATTGCTGAAGATACTTTACACTTGATCATAGAAAAATGAAGTTTGTTCCGACCTGAGAGCTCCATTTCACCTGACTAGTATTCATAGTTCTTTAAGATACTCTGTGTACTACTAGAGAAAGGAAGTAATCATCAATCATACCCAGCTGTGAACCCTGAAATCTACAGTGATAACTGGCCTGCCAAGCCATTGGCTGAAGAATGACATAAATATTAGGGGTGTAACCAACAACTTTCTTACTGGAGAGGATCCAGTTTAATTCCTACCACCCACAGTATAGCTCATAAGAATCTGCAACTACCATTCCAGGGGATCCAATGATCTTTTCTGCATCAGGCACACAAGCGGTACACAGACATATAATGAAGCACAAATACACATACATATAAAATAAAAATGTGTGTAAAAACTTACATCCTGGTAAACATGACCAAACTGATGTAAAATACACATACAAAACGTAGCAAAACTTCTAGTTTGTCTGTAGAAGGGTTGCTTAGCAGAAATTTATGGTGGCCATAGTGCATCTGTTGACATTAGTTGTGACCTAATGTGCTTCCATTATCGGTAGCTGAGCCTAACCTGGCTTGAGAAGCTTTAGATTTTTATTTTTTATGTTTCATGTATTTTAGAGGAAAGAGAAGTTTTATTATTACTGAATGGATTTTTTTGTTATCTACTCTGAATGTTTTGCTTTTTATATAAAGTTTGATTTTAAAAAAACAATAAAAAAAATTTAAAAAGACTACACAGCAAAGACTATCTGGACAGTACAAATTGGTCTCAAAGGGTTTTAAAAGGACACAGAGATGAGTGGAAACGATAGAGTAGGTGAAGCTAGAAAGAGTTAAAGGAGTGGAGGTGCATATGATCAAAGCACACACAAAACTCTCAAAGAACTAATAAAACTATGCTTATATCAATGTTACAGCTAGATGGAGGAATAACACATCAGTTGTTGGCACCACGAGCCATGACAAAATAAACCTACTTGTTCTTCCTAATCATGTGACACAGAGAAGCAATCAAGAAAAACCACCTAAACTTAATACAATGTGTAGAACATTTTAGTTCTCAAGGATAAAATGATGAGAAGGTAATCTTTGAACAGCAGGACCCATGTTACTGTAGATTTGATGGCGGAAGCCTACATTGTGGGGTGACACAGTCCTTGAGCAGCAGTAAATATGAAGGTTTAAATTCACATTTACTGCCCAGGAACAAGCTGCTGGGGAGAGGAGGAATTGCAAACTCCTAAGAATCTGCAAATATTCTCTTAGACATGTACACATTTGTATGTGAGCAGTGTTATGAGAACAAAAGGCAGCAACTGTAGCTGCAGTGATCATGAAAGAAGTCCAATGTGGTGCTACTATTTTTGTTGGTGTTTTCTATATTTTAACGCATTAAATTATATGGCCACGATCTTCTAAATATTTTTTCTCTTTTTCTTTCTTCCATTTTTTTCTTTATCTCTTTCTCCTGCCTTTTTTCTTTCCTTGACTTAAATCTTCGGAACCATCCTAATATGAAGTAAAAATTCAACAGATTATCTAAATTTGTAATAAAATTAAGAAATGGAAATTTGTTTCCTATCAACTAGTAAACAGTTTATTAGGAACTTCATCTTCTTTGATCATAAACTGCTGAGTAAAGAGTAGGCCGATTTTGAAGGATTTGCTAATAATTACATTAAAATTAAACTGGTTTGAAATGATACTATATTCAATAATAAACAGAAGCAGAAGAATGACTAGGGGTCTAGAAGATGCTTAGACAGTGAAGCTGTTGTTTATGGCACTACCATGATAGAAACATAACATTATTCATTTGCCCAGATACAAAGAATGTACAGCACCAAGAATAAACTCAAATGTAAACTCTTGGTACTAATAACATATCAATGTAGGGTCAGCAGCTACCAAAAAAGTTGATGGTGGGAAAGAGTATATTGTGGAAGATAAGGACCCATGGAGAATCTTCAAACCTTCTGCTCAGTTTTTCTATGAGCCTAAAATTTCTTAAAACAAAACCAAAACTAAAACAACAACAACAAAAACCCATTTAAAACATGACTAAAAACCCTTATACTATGTAAGCTAAAGGGATGATTTAGAGGTTAGAAGCACATTGCTGATCAATTTTGAGAACCAGAGTTCAGATCAAGGTACCCATATAACAAGTTATGGGTCTTGCAAACACCTAAAATCTAGCTCTGAGGGATTGCTTATCTGGCAATTTATGCATGTATAAATATGTATATCTACATACATACATGATCATATACACATAGGAACCTATGAATACATATCTCATACATACATACACATATACCTGAGGTATTTTTAAAAATGTAACATTGGCTCATTTTGAGAAAGGGCACCAACAATAGGTCAGGCATGTTCATGTGAGCAACTGTAATTTTATCTTTCAATGTTAGTTTTTGAATCAGTTGGTTTTTAAACATACCTCCAAAACTAAGTTTCTCCTGTGAGCTGTTTAAGATGGTTTTCGTATCTGATTATTGATATAAAATTTAATATAAATTTTAATTTCATTTTTTATTATCCCTACTCTTTCCTTATCTTTTACTAAATCTTTTAATATATATTATGAATGCATTAAAAAACATAGAAGGAAATTTACAGTATGAATTATTTTACAAAAATTAATTTCTTACTGTAAGAAGTACACAAGGAAACACTATAAAATTTATTCTTATTTACATAAAAAGACATGTATTTCAAAGAAGCTTAGAAGAAAACAGAATGAATATTTATTTGAAACATGCTTTCAATGAAATAAACTTACATCATTTCCCCCGTTCCCTACTCTAGCCCTTGAATCTTTCCTATGCTCCCCCTCTACTCTAAAATTGATAGTCTTTTTCCTTTGATTAATGTTGCCTCAGGCACATCTATGTGTATATATTTTTATGCACAAGTATACAGATATGCAACCTAGTGAGTCTATTTTTGTTGGTAGTATGTATATCGTTTCAAGGCTGACCACTCTGCTTTGGACAACTAAGAAGGAAATCATATCTGGGGGAGGTTAATTATTCTCCCGGAAGTTATCAGTTACCATAAGTTCTTTGTGTAGGAGTTGGACTCTAAGAAATTTTCCACTAACCTCCCATGTTAAGGCATCCACTGATTATAGTGAAGTCACTTTTAAGAGAGACTGTTTCCCAGTAGATTTCCTGGTATTCTACCTTTTGCAGTCCACCCTCTCTTCCTTAATATTCCCTGAGACATGGGAACTGTGAGGTACATGTATCCACTGGGGTTAAGATTCCTCATGATCTGTTCACCTCTGTTTTGTAGCCAGATGTGGTTTTCTGTGATGGTCTCCATTTGCTAAAAAGAGATGAATGGTGGTAGCTAAACTTATCTGTGGATATAAAAATAAGATTTAGAATGTAGTAAGAAATTATGCTGGTCTAGCAAAGTGGCAGAAGTAGGTTTGTTTCGAAGGTCTTTAACCTCACTATCCTTGGAGACTGACTACATTTCAAGTACCAGATATTATTTTCCTTTTGTTGAGTGGGCTTTGAGTCCAATTAGACAGCTCTTAGTTGCTACCAGCATATGATTGTCATTTATTGCACTTTTACACATATTGCCATGATGGTAATTTACATGATTCATAAGTGTTTTATCAGGGCAGGACTACTTTACTGCTTCACTCCACTGAAAGTTTACATATTATTTTTAGGAATCATGGAAACTAGGCCACAGGAAAGATACTTTCACATGAAATACAGATCTAATCATCTGAGTTCTAAGTGTGTGATGTCTTTAGAAATAGGGACTACTCTCAAACCCTGAGATGTAAGCAAGCATGGACTGCATTGATAATATATATGATTTTGAATGTCACTTGGCATACTCTGACCAACTATGCTAAAGGAGATTTCTTGAGCTTTGTACTGAGATTTTTTATTAGTTTTTAGTTCTTGTAGGGAACATTGGAAACCTAAGTGGTTTAATTTTCTTTAAAAGACAAACATACACAGACTCACACAAGAATCATGTAAAATTTGTATAAATGTAAAATATTCTTTTAAGCTTCAGCAAACAACCTTGGTGAGGTGGCATTTGCTCCTTGTCCCTCCTTCTTCTTATATGAAGACATTTTTTAAAACAAAATCAGACAGTTATAAGCTTTGCTGTTAACATTAATTTAATCTTTTTCTGTATAATATTAATAGAACAAATGCAGTTGATCTTTGGTGGTGCAATGCAGGCCTGACTGCAGCATCCATTTCTTTTGAGCACTAAATTGGGAACAAAGACAACTTTTAAATGATAAAACATATCAAATCTTAAAACTTCACTTCTACATGATGAAAAGATGAGCAGCCACTGTTTTTACCTGTTCACTGCTAGTGAAGTGTAATGGGTTTGGGGACTTTAAGATCCAAAAGTAATGACTTCTGACCCATTTTGAAGTAAAATAAGATGGTAGGGATCAAACTCCCTATCATGGCATTAACTAAGCTAGAAAGTACAGAAGACCTTTTCCACACTAGCTTGGAGTATAGAATACACATCATCTGTTTCAGATTATGTTTGTATTGTACTGAATTAGCTGGGGTGGACTTCCCAAGTCTTTCTAAAGACTTCTGGTTGCAGCCTCTATTACTAGATTCTTTCTTATCCTCCACCAGGTACACTTACTGTTTGAACTCCATGGTTATGTTACAATTCCTAGGTCCAAGATACAGATTGTACCGGGTCTATGGGTACTGTTGCATTGCAGAGACTCCATGAGATCTTCCATTTCTTCTGACACACACTAACTTCAACTCCATTAATGCCATAGAAACGCATGATCTGCAGCATTCCTAACTTGCCATCTCACTTAGCATCTCTTCTATGCAAATTGGGGACAGTGACTATGTTCTTGCCTGTCAATCACAACTCCTATCTTCCATGACTTTAATTCATGGCTATTCTGCTGCTCTATGTTTACATTCACACTTCTGTCTCTATTAGCCTATAGTAATTCTAAAGTCTTCCTCAGTCTATAATCTCTTCCTCCCTCAGAATTTCCACAATTTCCACTCATACCTCTATAAACAGTACTATTACATCCTGTAGTTGAGAACCAAGTAGAATTTGTGAAATACCATCCAGAAACCACCTGTTTTCTAGAGTCACCAAAGATCACATCAGCAAAACTAAAGCAAACCAACAAATAAAAGCAGGACACCATATTGATGTGAGTTATCGTGAGATGTCTCAGTCCACTAATGTACAAGATGATTTAAAAAAGGATCTTTATTAACTTAACACTGGTGACAGGAGGCAAGGTCACCTTCCAATAAAGATAATCCTTTCTACAAAGATAGCTGCTTCTCCACAACAGGTGAAGTGTGATGACCATCTAGTGCATAGGGCGTTGTGGGTTGGCTCAGGCTGCTGCTATAGGATTGTGTTAAATACAAAGAACTTAAGGTGATGCCTGACATGGAGGCTGGCTTTTCTTTAAATTGACTTTGATAGATTTTAAGTGGAATATTTCATAATGAAGTTAATCTGGAAAAAGGGAACAACTGTTACAAAGCTACTTTAATTTGAATTGAAGCTGAGGCTATGCGGACTGCTTTAAACACTGAGCATATGGTATAAAGAAAAAACTACTGACTAATTTTCACAGTGTTAAAAAAGATTATACTCAAGACATTAAATTTCTTTAAAAACCTTTGGGTGTACTGGTGTTATGAAAAATATACTCACAATAAAACCACATTACAAAAAGCCATCTACATCAATGCTATGCAAGTTTTCAATGAAGCTAATGTGCTTAAATATCAGAATTTCTTTCTTTCCCAGTATCCCACATAGTTGTCACTATTAGGCCTTTTGAGAAACACTAGAGTATCTAATACAATGGTGTTTTCTTTTGGGAAATTTTATACAAATGATATCAGAGTTGAAACTTTGTCTTTTCTTAGGTATCTATATTTCAAAATGCTCTACTAGCACATGCCTCTGCTGGGATCTGTGCTGCACAATTGAGAACATAAAGCAGTAACAAAGAAAGATCCCACAGATATCAAAACAATGTGTAATTTATATGCACTTCTTCATATCAATTTTATGAGCACCATTTTATGAGACATTAATATACAAAATTCCCTTCTTGTTTTCTTTTTGTGCTGGATTTTGCTTTTAAACCACAAACTTTCTCCAGAAGACTCAAGAAACTGTTGTTGGATTGAAAATTACATTTCTTGACATCTCTTTTTTTCCCCATGTGCTTCATAATGCAAATTTTGTAGCCTCACCAAAAGTCTAGAGTCCATTTTTCTTCTGCTTCATAAAATTTGCCTTTTCTGTGGTTTCAGTTAATGAATGAGGCAGAATGGAGGTAAGCCCATTTTAAATCTACGTTGTAAGAACTCTTGTATGTTCTTTCCGATTGTAAGAAAGCTGCCGCTTGCAGATAGTTTTCCTGTGTTTGCACCGATTGATGGTAAGAACACAGCACCGAGGCTCACCTTAGTGCTCTTGCCAACAGCTTAACTGAAAACTACATAAAACATATCTCATGGACCAGCCAATACTATTCTTCTCTCCATCTGAAAATAAATGTGTCAACCAGTCCAGCAAAGTTCAACAAAACAGAACAGCTGAGCCTGTTTCACCCACAGAGTCATGAGCTTCAATTGTTCTTTAAGTAGAATGTCACACAGCAAAAGTTAATAAGGCCAGGAAGTGATCTATTCTAAAAATAAATGATGGAAATGAAAGCTGAAGAAAATGAGTGCATAGAGTCTTTAAGGCAGAGTCTGTATCAGTAGTTTTTACTTAAGGGAGATCATTACAATTAACTAAAATTCTGACACAATTTGAAATGAGCAGAGTTTATTTCTCATTTGAATAACAAACACAACAATCTTGCTTCTTATCATCGAGCATTGTTTTTATAGTTATGTAGGTCCAGAGATTCTGAAATTACTTATCTGTATTGTAACTGTGAATAAATAATGTAAGAATGGTAATTGTACAGTGGAAGTTTCAAGGTTGGAAAAATACTAAGGTTATAGTAGAAGAAGCCAGCTAAAACTTCAACCAGATGGTAGAAATTCCTGACACCATTTAAAGCAAAGGTTTCTACATAGTGGGTGCATCATCAGATCTAGCCCATATGAAAAATATCACAAATTATAGCAGGATATGAAGATATATCATAGAGACTCAAACTGAAAAAATTTCCAAAATAATTACATAATGTTTAAAAAATAATCAAGAAACAATGACAGTATAAAAAACTGAATAGAGCTAATAGGGATGAAAACGGCAATAAATATTATTAAAGTATACATACCACTGAGACAAGTGAATTAGAATAATGAAGGCAGATTAGACAGAGACAATATATGTTCTAAGTTATTGGTTATACATATTCAAATTTTAACCATATATGGATAAATATACTTTTTCTTAAGTACACACTTAAGTAGTATGAGGGCAAGACCTATCATTAAATTATATACCATGTTACACAAAAGAATAAAATGAACTGTGAATGACTGACAGGAAAAAATGAGGAAACAGGACAATTTCAATAGAATATTTTTCATGACTTCTCAATAGTACTTCAGCTATTTGTTAATACTGATGCATAATATTTCTCACTATAATTTTAATGAGTGCATTTTATAGAAATGGTGCATAACCATGTTGAACAAGTTATGAATATGCCCATTACAATAAAAAAATCAACAGATTACACACACATACACACATACATACACACACACATTTCACTTCATTTTATTTGGTAGCAACTTTTCAAGTCATAATTTTGCTTCTAATGGGTTTAAATAACACTTTGGTAGCTTTGTACCATCTTATTTTTTAAAATTGTTTTTTTAAAAATTTTTCATACAACTATCATGTACAAGGGTTGGAAAAGAATTACGTAAAGAGGGTATGATTGAGGAAAACAAACACTCACTTTTTTCAAAATAGTTATCTGCCACAGATTTTACTTGACCTTATTTTAACTTTATTGAGCTTAATGCCAAGATTTAGGGGAAAATTATTGCTCCCGATATTAAGTTTCTGAGAATTGGTGGAGAATCTTTTTAATATAATAGAAACATTGAAATTGAAGCTAAAATCATGACTGTCAGGAGAATATTAAATGTTGCAATTTAAAAGTTTGAAGGAATGACACTTTGATGAATAGCTTCATCAATACTTTGTGCTCCATTGCTCTGTAGAATGTGTGTTTGGAGAGAACAGTTATGAGAAAGTTCCCGAAGCCCTGCAGACATATTTAATCCTACAGAGCCTATGCAGCCCATAGGCTTCAATGATGATAGGACATCTTTACAGAAAATGAGAGTGAAGTCATTGTTAGTAACTCCTCAGGCTTCTCCACTGAATTGCAGTGCAATCTGAGGATCCTTTAGTATTCAGAAACTACAAGTTTTACCAAGCCTCGAGTGTTTATATTCCTCATAGATACTAAGAATTATTAAACCAAATTCCCTTTTATGTCTTCATCTTAGTATTATAAAAGCCATAAACTTCTTCTGATTTGAATATTGCTGGGCTATAGAAGAAGATAATAAAATTATAAAATAGAAGAAAGAATATTTAATGGGGAAATTGATATGCCAAATTATGTGACTTATTGTAAAAGTTTAGCTATGTTAACTAGTAAAGAATTTCCTGTGTCATGGAATCAACAGTATATTGTTCTCATCTAGAGAAAACATATCTATTGCAAATATTTGACACTGATCAAAAAAAAATCTTAGATAAGGCAATTCTGTTACCATGCTTTAAATTGAAGACCACATGTATGTTCCTAACTTCCCAGCTTCCAAACAACTCATAATTATTAAAAACTCACAGTACACTGATGGATCCATCAAGGGAGGAAGAGGAAGTAGAGCCTTAAACTTGAGTCATTTCCAGTCTATTAAAGCACACAAAATACTATTCAGGAATTCTGAGACCATGGAGAAAGACAGAGCACAGGCTTATATCTTCTCACAGCCAAACAATCTGAGTGCATCTGTAAGCTCTCTGTAACATTATTCTCTGATAGATTCTATAATAGCAAATTTATAGTGATCTCAACACAATGCTTAGAACTCATCAAGGAAAAGCCATTATTTCATCTTGTCTTATTAAGTTAAAAGGGATTCTCTGACAGTACATTTTCCTGGTTATTTACAGGAGAATTTTATTGTAGGTACAGCCACTCCTGTAATTTTGTTCTTTATTTATTGTTCATGCTGATATAACAAGCAATCTCTTTAGTTGTATATATTCATTCTTACATATAGTTTAATAAGAAAGAACATTGTAAAGAATATTTAATAATATTTATCAAATGATTTATTAATATTAAGACTACTTACCTGAAGATTACTATTGCAAGATTTTTGTGTAAAAAGTATTAACTAGAAAGGAAACTGATAAATTTTTCCTATTGATCAAAAGGAAGTCATAAGAGGTGAGCTTCTGCTTTGCTGCATGCCTCCTCTTGGAATCTGCTGCTTTATAAATTGATCAGACTCATAAGACCTTGACAGGAGCTCAATATCAAAATGTATTTTTGGTGGCCTTCGTCTATGGAGACACAGATGATGTGGGAATGTCTTTCTATATGCTGTGAATAAAGGACTGTTTGGTATGTGGCAGGCACCCTAGCAGTAGGTAGGAAATCATAGCATAGGTAAGAGAAGAAGGGCAGAGTCAGAGAGAAATACAGGGGCCAGCGGTCAAAGAAGAAACATGTAAAGAAATAATAGGTAAGCCATGGGACACATGGCAGGACAGATTAATGGATATGGATTGAATTAGGATGAAAGAGGTAGCTAGCAATATGCCAGAGGCATAGGCCAAACAGCATGAAATTAATATACCTATCTTTAGGATTGCTAGTCCAGATAAGTGGTGACAGCATGTCCAAACAGTGACACTAGTCTAGGCCAGAAACCTCTTGTTACATGCAGAAATCAAAGCTGAGTGCCTGACTGCTTTCACAACCTGATGAGACCATGAGCTCCAAGTTGAGCCTTTAAAAAGTTATGCAGAGTCTACAAGAGATAAGAGTTCAAGGTTCAGCTCAAATTGGATCATTTCAAACCAAACCAGAATACACAGAAGTGTACCACTGCAACTGTCTACTAGATGACATGGTAAGCATTCCCTGAAACGATAGAATAACAAGAACTTCGAAATTAGAAATTGTATAAGAAAAACAAAAGATTTCACAGTTTCCAAAGACTGATTACTAAATATACTGATATACTCAAAAAACTTATCAGATCTGAGAAACATATATACAAAGTGGCCAAAACTGAACACATCTCAATCAATATACTATAACTGGCAGGTAAAGGGCAATTCAAAAGGTAGCCAGGAATAAAAATGCACATAAATTAACAAGAGTGGCATGAACAGTTCATATTGTTGGAAGCTGTAATGAAAGTCAGAAGGCAGGAAATGATATTGGCATGCATCATTTATTGTGGGATGACCTAATAAGTAAATGTAAGTAGACTGAACTGCTTTAACTAAGGCTAACTAAATCTTTACCTAAGTTAATCCTGTTTTTAACTAAGACAGGGCTTCAAACAGAATCTTGCATACTATAATACTAACATGACAAGCTAAAAGTGATTACTGGAGCTAGAGTGGCACAGCTGTTTGGAGGGTAACCAATTGATTCTGCTTGGCTGAGCCCTAATAGGAAAAACTTCATGACCAGTACTGTGTGAAACGTCATGACAGGGGAGGTAATAGGGAAGAGGAACCTATTACTCTTGTTTTGCTAAATGAATTTGTTATAAAACTGTCCCTAAACTATTATATTTATATTTTTAAAGCTAAGCCTGTTTATGCTCAAACTTAAATAGGACATCCACATCAACTCTGGGAAGTTTGAAGAATCATCATGGAAGAGAGGATGGAAAGAATGTAAGCTCCAAACAACAGGAAAGAAGTCCATGAAACATGTTCATAGTGGCATAATAAGGACATGGCACTCATGAACTCATGGCAGATGTGGCTTTCTATATTAAGCCTAGACAACATTGAACCCAGTAAATATTCTGTCATAGGGAAAACATTTTATGGTCCTCTACCCAGGTGAGCAAGTGGTATTCAAGACTACTGGAGGAGAAGTTAGTCTTCTGCCAATAACCACTGATGAGCTACACTGTCACTATGAATAGACTCATATCTATCCACATAAAAGTTATCCTCATTGAAGCTAATGGGTCACAAAAAGTCACAAAGCATTAAAAAGAAAACTAAGTGGAATTAGGACATGATAAAAGAAGATGTGTTAGTGAGGTTGGGATGATGATGAAAGGGAGAATAGATCAGTGTGACCAGAAAAAAAATATTATGTACAAGTCTAAAATTGTTAAATATTAAACTAATAATATAAAGAAAATTAAATTAGAATAAAATGAAAATCAATAGAAAAATAAATCCACTACTGACTATTCTAGTTTCATTCTGTCGCAATGGTAGAAATGTCTTGACAAAAGGCAATTTATGAGAGAAAAGAGATTATTTCAGCTTATAACTATAACTGACAGTCCATCATTGTGTAGAAGTCAGGGCAGGAATTCCAGCAGCCAGTCTTGTCACATCAATAGTTAAAGGGAATGAAATGAGTTTATACATGCTCCTTCACTGCTTGCTTACACTAAGCTCAGTTTCTGCACCGTTACACAGCTCCAAACCATTTGCTTAAGCAATGGCGCTACACACAGTAGGCTGGGTCTTCTCATAACAATGAACTTAACTGAGACAGTCCTTATCGACATGTCCACATGATAACCAGATACAGACAAACTCTCATGAGACTGTCTTCTTGGGTGATTCTAGGTTGTATCATAAAAAGTAGCCTTAGACAATAATACCATGTAGTTTACAAGATATAACTTAGTATAAAACAGATAATAACATTTGAAAAATGGGAATGAAAGCACAGGCCAGACAGCCTTAAAATTGGCAGTAGTCAGAAATATGTAGATATAAATTGTTGCAGAATAAAAACAACACATGAAAATACTAATATAACTTTTACATGTACTTTATAAGAATGCACAATCAGGACAAAGGAAGATATCAGACAACATACCACACTGACTAATCTCAGGGTTAGATAAGCAAGAGGGAATAACAGTACATCTGTCTTACAAGGTAGGTGGCAGAAAAGTACCAGTTTCTGCAGAAAGGAAAGGTGACTTTAGAAAGCAGGACACAAGAGACAGCATAAACTGCCTTAGAGTCTTAGTTTCACCTGAGGATGGCTCGGAAGAATCCCACCTAGGGACTTAGCCTCAGTGAAGATGGTGATGCTCCTTGTGCAAAATGAGTAAAGCTTCATAGAGTAAGCCCCATGCATCAAGGCCAAGAGATAACCTAAGAAATATATAGCATATATTCCACATGCATTTTTTAATTGAGAAAGAGATATGAGAGACAAAGTCTGTGAGGCCACTCTCAGCATGTCAAGAAAAAGAAGGATGGAAGCTTAAAGGGGAAACATGAAACACAACACTGAATACACCACAGAGGAAATTTTGAGCCTAAATAGACAGAAATCTTGGGATCCTGCAGAAATTTTCTGAATCTAAGCAAAGAGATAGGTGGCCAGACACAAGAAGCATTTAGAATGGGCAACAGCCAAGTCCTAAAAGAAACATCCTCTATTATAGCTCAAATCTAAGTGTGTAAAGAAGGAACACTTTACTCAAATACTGCAGAGCTTGTACTCCTCTCAAGATCCAACAGTGCTTTCTCTAAAACACCATGTTGGTGCACAAGGCAAGCCTTCACAAATAGGACACTCTTACATATTCTATATATTCTATGTGAAACAAACCTCCAAACCAACATCATGGCAAGCACATAAAACAAACAAACCTAAAAACACACTCTGAGTGTAAATCACTCTTCAAAAACTCAACAAGAAAATCTAAACATTTCTAGCAAGGAGTGAATATAAAAACACAATCTACCAATGCCCTAAGATTTAATGAGAGCAGGTGGCTATAAGACAGTTTATAGCTATAAATAATTCTTGTAATAAAAATCAGATATCTCAAATGAATCAATTAGTGATGTATCTCAAGCTCTTAGAAAACCAAGAAGAAAAAATCAAAAGTCATAAATGGAAAGAAATAATAAAGAATGGGCAGAAATCTTTTTTAAAAAATTTAGACAAAAAGGGAGAAATGTGGTGATATTTCATTTGCCCTCTAACAAATGAAGCTTGCCTGAAGATCAGAAGGCAGAGCTAGCCACTAGTTAACCACAGAGACCAGGCAGTGGTGGCACACACCTTTAATCCCAGCACTGGGAGGACTTGGGTGGAAAGCTAAAGTAATAAGACAGGATGGAGGCAGGAGCTTGGCTGAGAAGTTGGCTGTGGCTGGCTCCTTTATCTCTCTTATCTTTCAGTGTTTACCCCAATATCTGGCTCTGGGTTTTTAATTATTAAGACCAATTAGGATTCACACTACACAGAAGTCAACAAAAATAGAAACAAAAAAGCAATATAATAAACCAATGGAGCAGAGTAGAATATGAGCAAATAAGGAAAGATGAAAAACACTTAACCAAAACCAAAATCAGAAAAATCAAATTAATAATATTAGAGATAAAAAGCAAAAAAAAAATAGCTCACATACAAATGAAACTTTGGAGGTGATAAGAACTTTCTTTGAAACTATAACTAAAATTAATTGGAAGAACTGAAATAAATGGTCAAATTTCTGGACACATATAAACTAACAGAATTATCCTAGGAGAATTAAAACAACTTAAAGTGGTTTATATTTAGCAATGACATTGCAGCAATAATAAAGTCTCTCAAATGAAAATGACCAAGATGTGACCAGTTTGCAGCTGAATTAAACTAGACCTTTTATTAAAAAAGGCTAAGCTTAATGCTTCACAAAGTATTCTATAGAAAGGGAATAAATACTACAATAATATTTTTAAAATAGATTTTCTATTTATTTATTATTTATTTATCATTTTATGGCGGATTATATATGTGGAGTTTGAAGAGAGGGCAGCTTGTACCAGTCAGTTCTCTTCTACCATGCAAGTCCTAGAGATTGCACACAGATCATGAGAATTGGCAGCAAATACCTTTTTTACCCATTGATCCATCTTACTAGCCCTACTATGTTCTCTTAAGAAATTAATTATAATATCACTATCAAAATTGTATAATGATGCAACAGCAACAAAAGAAAAACTATTATGCCCAATCTCCTGATGGATATGGTATGAATGAATAGAATTCAACAGAAGATTCAATGGGAAAAATGGGGTGGGGAGTCTCTAATGAGGAAAGGCAGAGGGTGGTCAATACAGAGGAAAAAAGGAAGACAAAATAATAGTGAGGATGTCTGAGAAAGTCATAAAGAATTTCACTATTAATTATCAACCTAGGGAGAAAACTATTGTACATGTAAGTCTGTGTATAAATATATATACACAGTTATACATAAATATATATGTATAATATATATACATACAAATGATTCCCATCATTCCAATCTGGGCTGACAATGCTTCCTTCAAGAAACAAAGACTGTCTAACAAACACCCAAATACTAGGCATGAGAAACTGTCTTTTAAGTTGGTCAGGGTTGCTCAAGAACTCTCCCAAACATTACATAGTATTCCTGTCATGCTTGCTTATGCTTAAAAGTGGAAAGCTAGACGCTATTGCCAAAAGAACCATGCACTTCAGAAACAGGACCCAGAAGCCCCTGAGTTGAAAGTGACCTGAAAGAGTCCTCCCTGAGAAAAAGCTTTCATAGTACCAGAAGTTGCCTGTAAACCAAAACAAAGCCCTGCACAACTCAATAGCCCTAAGAGTACAATAATGGTAGGCACACCTTGGCAGTAGCTAACAGCTCTCTAATTAGACTTAAGATCCAATCAGTAATAGGAACATCCTGCCTGACAATGGAAACCTAATCCAATACCCAGGGCTAACAAAATCATAGGTCTTGGAGAGGAACCCACAACTGCCATTTTACTAAACCAACACAATCTCTAACTAGTCTTTCAATATTTGCCTTTAGGCCAACAGATAACTACAGTTTCTCATTGCAATAAATGGAGACCCCTACAGGAAACTCCACCCAATCAAAAGACAGAGTTGAGGACCCAGTCCCAACAGATATATCTACAAAACAACTGCTGTACCAGTTCGTTCAGGGATCCTTATGGAAGTTAGGGGGAAAGGTGTAAGAGCCAAAAAATTAGGGCATATCCAGAGACATTGTGTCTCCTAAGATTATCAGATGAAATCCCCATAAACTCTCACTGATATGAATCCCTAAACATGAGCTTAGCAAGGACAGCAACAATAGACATTGTAAGGTGGATGAACAAAATCTATTTTGTCCTATTGGAGTGTTTTGTTTGCTTGTTTGTTTCATTGTTTGTTTTGATTTTCATTTCTCATTTTTGTTTGAGTTTCTTTAGGTTTGTTGGGGGGACAAGGTTAAATAGGTTCATTTCTTTTACTACAGTCTAAATTATCCAGAATAATGTAAGTCAGAATCCATATCTGACATGCAACATAGGAAAGAAACAGACAGAACCATTCATGAATATACCCTGACTTTTAAACCCATAAGATTAAATGAGCAGGCCTGTGAAAACTGTGTAATTCTAGAAGTTAGCATGTAAAATTAATGTAAAGAAATACTTTGCAGCCTGCATGGAAAGGCAACCATAGAACTCTTTTCTTTTCTGGTGTTTAAAAAGAAATGACTGGTCTTACTGAACGCTTACCATATCATGAAAACAAGAAAGCTACATTGGAGTCTACCCTCTTTGTGCACATGTGTGCATGTGGATGCACCTCTCTGTCTCTGTCTCTCTGTCTCTCTGTCTCTCTGTCTCTCTGTCTCTCTGTCTCTCTGTCTCTCTCTCTCTCTCTCTCTCTCTCTCTGTGTGTGTGTGTGTGTGTGTGTGTGTGTGTGTGTGTAATGGTCTTTACAATTTCTGGCAGCCTTTCTGGGTGATTAATACCAAACTAATCACTGCAGCCAATATTCATCATAGGAACATTTAAGGTGCCACACTAGCCAGGTTACTGATAAGTTACACTGGAAGGGGATGTTAAAAATGATATAACTGAAACATGTGCAAGCCTGTTCCTCCATCACCAGTGAAATGAAGGTCTCTTCAGCAGCCTCAGTATAAGATGGGTAGGTGTGAATCTCAACAACTTTCCAAAGGAACCAGGAGCTGAACTGACAGCACTCGAAACAGGTGATCTCACACACTTTTTTCCCCAGGATGATTTTATACTCTGCAGTGATTGATTATTCTAACAGCAACAGCCCAAGGACACAAAAAGTACAGTTACTATAAAATCTTTCCATCCAGGGTGACAAGTGCCAAAACCAGATGTTTGAAAGAAGGGAGTGAAAACAGCAGCCCAGCACAAATCTCTAGGGGGTTGTTCTCATTTTCTTCCTTTTCATGGGATTGATTTGTCCTAGCCCTAATGTTTGTTAGGTTTTGGTTACTAGACATACATGACATGTGAACAGCAGAGACAGAGCAAGTGTGCTATTCTTGTACTACTAAGTTACATGATGACCCCAGAATGCCAGGAGCTAAGCAGGACAGTCTATCTAATACACCCTTATAATAATTTTCAGAATTAGTAGGTTTCTAGTTTTATGACCTGTGACAGTGTCCTGTGGTTTCTTAACTTCAGGGATGATATCTGCACTTGGTTAATTCAAATTTCATTTTTATTTTTCTAGTACAGCCAATGTGATAAGTAGTTGGGTATGTTTGTTTAAGTATTATTTAGGAAATAGAGGATAAAGACTGCTTGATACCGCCCTATGGGAAATAGGAGGTTCAGAGAACAGTCAACCTTGGGGCCCCTGGAATGTCACAAAAGGGAAAGTTCTAGATTCTCATGGATGGAATTATTACAATTACTCAGTTCAGTAGTGAAGGACACTCTGGATAGAGATTGTTATGTGAAGGCAAATTTCAGACATAAATGCCTTTTTAAATACTTCAGACACCTCCATATGGTGCTTGTTAATAGACTGACTAAATATGATGCACAAACCAAACCAAAGCCATTTGAAATTGCAACAGTGAGCATATAAGAAGAACACACCACAATAGAATTCTTCTGATTGGGATACTTCAATGCTAGGTAGATTACCAAAATACAAACATATTAAATACAAAGGAAAGAAAAAAATCCTGTATTGGATATCAGGGTTTTTTATTGAAAAGAACTATAAATACCAGTTATCCCATGGCAGTCACAAGAGCATCAAAATCTTTAGATGATCTGAGACTTACTAATTAAAATGAAGATTTAATATTATTATATTTTTAGCATTAAAACAATAGAAATCACTGTGGACATTTGTTCCTTTGGTTATACAGTATTAATTTTGCCTTTTCCCCTTGGCACAATGTACAATGGTATAAGTACCTTAGGTGAACACAACTCTAGGTGTTTTATTTGCTCCACTTTAATGACACAGTTAATACACTAAGTAATATGCTGTGGCAGAAGCCCTTGGGGAGAAGCATGCTAGTAATATACAATGCTGTTACTCAGCTTGTTATCCCTCCCTAACCAGAACGCTAATATTTCACTAAGATCATGAAGTGCATCATGAGTCATTTACTGAGAAGCCATTGGCCATTAAAGAACATTCATTTCTGGGTTGCTAAAATTTATAACCACTTACTGCTTCAATTATTATAACCTTTCTGGCTTGCATATAAATAGGCATGTATATCTTAACAAATCTTATAAATAAGCATGTAATTTTAGATATAAATCAGTTTACTAGGGTTGTGTTAAAGTATTAATGATATAAATACATTTTAAGTCATCATTAAGTACTTATACCACACTGGATTATCAATAAGTTTATAACAGAAAGCGGTAAAGTAAAATTCCTTGACACTAACTGACTGTCAGCCATGTTCACCTCATTACTACATTTTTGGGTAATTTTGATATATAAAATCTTATGATCACAAAACGTTAAAAATTTTCCAATACAGTGGACATAGTTGTTAAACTAACTTTATATGTCTAGGCTATTGATGTTTGAAAAGTTCTCCACATGCAACAAAATTATAAGGGGAGTTTAATATTATCTACATATCTTTAATCTAATTAGTCTGCTTAATGACTCTTGTTAATGAAATACATGTTTTTGACACTACACTCATTTCCATTTGATAAGGCTGTTTTCATCTCATTAATTTCAGTGCCCCCATGAAGGAATGCATGTTCCATATCTATCTATCTATCTATTTATCTATCTATCTATCCATCCATCCATCCATCCATCTATCTTGTGTGTGCAAATGCACACATGCTCACACAAGGACACATCACAGCACACCTATGGAGGTCAGGGCACAGTTTAAATAAATTGGTTCTTTCTTTTTACCATATGGGTCACAGCGATAGAACTAAGGTCACCAAGTTCAGTGGTAAGTGCCTTTGCCCACTAAGAATCTTACTGGCCCCTGAAGGAATGTATTGATACCAGAACTTGTTCTGCAAGGAAGGTTGATAATGTGGACACAGGGCTGCCTACTAGTTGACATCCTTGTTCACTTGCTGTTCTTGTGGTTAGATGCTTTATGTTAATGGCAAGAGCAGCATGTTTAAAAGTACCAGTACACAACAGACTTCTTTTAATTTACTTTTAATAATATTTATTTAACACATTTTAATCATATTCTTTCCCCTCTCAACTGGTCCCATGTTCTACTCATTCACCTTTATCTCTCTCTCTCTCTCTCTCTCTCTCTCTCTCTCTCTCTCTCTCTCTCTCTCTGTTTCTCTCTGTCTCTCTCTCTGTGTATGTGTGTATGTCTTTTTGTCTGTCTCTCTGTCTATCTCAAACTCAAAACAAATAAACAAAAAGGAAAACCACAAAACCAAAACTCAATGAAAAAAAATACCCCAACATTTTGTTTTGAACAACTACTCCTATGGATCGTACTTTATATCCTTTTATATATTCCATTGGAAAAAAGATGATTGTCCCTTTCCCAACAGCCATCATTGCAAATAGCTCTTTGTATAAGGGTAAGACTCCATGCTACTTTCTCATTTCAATGCTGGAATTTTGTCTGTTTTAAATTTGTGTATGTCTGTCATAGTCTCTGTTCATCTGTGTATTAGTCCTGTGTGTCTGGAAGATTTTTTTTAATGTGAATGTGTGGTTTTTTTGTGTTTTCATATATATTGTTTGGGGATTTTACATCATGCACCCCATCAACCTCAGTTATCAGTCCTCTCAGATGCATACCCATTCTTATGATCTACCTATTTACAAAAAACACCCATTCATGCTGCTTACTTACTTACTAGAGCATAATTAAACTCCCTGTGGCCAGCTCCTTACAGAAAACAAGTCCTTTTTTTTTTTAGTCATCCACCACCTCTGACTTAACAAACTGTACCTCCACTTCTGTAAAGGACCCTCAGCCATGAGAAGAGGGGTTTTATAAAGACATTTAGGTCTAAGTGATCATAATTAACAGCATTGTTAACTGTGGAGCTGCTGCCAAGCCTTGGCAGTGCACGCCATGCCTCCTTGTGAAAGGAAAAGGAATTCTTATAAACAGAAACATATACAGTCTGAGTTGTGCTACAGAAACCTGACAGTTAAGTTTTAACAAAAATTCTCATGACATTTGATCTCACCTGGGGCTAATGTATATATATGAATGAGAGAGAGCTAGAGAGATATAGATGTGTGAATGTGTCAGGTAATGAAAAAAGAAGTCAGTCATGAATTTTAAAGAACAAGGAACAGTGTATGGGAAGAAATGGATGAGGAAAAAATGAGTGAATAATGTAATTATATCATAATCTCCCAAACAATGATATAATTACAAAAATAAAATATTGAATAAAAGTATTACAAGCTAATTACATATGACTGTAAATTACTAGAATGATGGCACCATAAGACTGAAACTCTCAGGCCAAAACATTACCTTATTGGACATGGAATGTCATGTGATATGTCTTTGCCCCACCAGTGAGATCTCAAAGAATAACACAGAGACTTATTATTAATTTTGAAAATGTGGCCTTAGTTTATAAACGTTCCTGTAGCTCTTATAATTTAAATCAACCCATATTTTTATTAATCTACATTTTAGCATGTGTCTTTCACCTCTATTCCGTTCTGTGTGTTTAACTTATTTTACATGTGGCTTTTCTCTTTCATCTTCTCAGAACTAAGTGAGCTCAAACTCTAGCCCCAGCCCTTTCCTTTGTGTATATCTTCTTTATCTAAATTGCTGGCTTCTCTATGATTAATTCCCATGACCTAATCACTGGCTCTGCCCCCTGAATCAAGGTACAACTTTATTGGGCAGTCTTGAGAATTTCATAGTGCCATCAAAATATTCCACAACGATGTCCAGCAAGGAGGACTTAAAGATGCAGCCCTGGGGATCCTTTTGTTCTGAAGTTACAGACATGGGGTTATGCAAGGTCCTCACCAGTAACTTTCTACAACATATTGGGAAACTATCTGCTCAGAGAAGCATCACATAAACCCCAATGGCAACATATAGAATGCTTCCTGATAAAAACACCAAGTGTATGGGGTGATGTTTGAGTGTTTATATTCTTACCTCAATATACAACTTCCTTGCTGTTCTGGGAAGGCTCTCCAGCTCTGAAGAGCAGTCAGGAGAGTGGAAGCTCCCTTGTCTTGAAAATTGTTCCTTGCAAACAAAATAAAAACAATGCTGCCTTGGCATTCCTCTGATAAAAAGCATATAAACTAATGGAATATTTTTGATATTCTAGAAAAACAAATTATTTCTATTCATTCTGAAATCTCATTCTTAGTATAGATAGGCACATGAGAAAATACCATAAATATAACACTAAATCTATTCACCAGTTTTGAGGTTTGGTGACTTGGTGATATATTTATCCAAATAATGTGCAACAAGTTATAGCAAAATGTTCTAAAATAATACTCACAAAAACAGTCAAAGCATAATTTAGCGGAAGAGAAAATTTTAGAAAACATGAGAAATAGAGTCAGTCACTTGAAGACTGACTCAGGTCTTTCATCTCAAGAGTAGACCAGCCACTTAGTTTTGCTCTTCTTGACTGAGTTTCCCAAGTAAAGTAGTTAAAATAAATTTAATCTAAAAAAATATTGAAGATAAGCTAGAATGTAAAATGCACATGAGACACATGGACACATTCCAATATATCTTTCATAAGAAAGCAAATAAAAAATCTAGACTTATCATTATATTTGAGGTTCAATCTAAACATCATTCTAGTGGCTCAGCAGATACATTTATTTTGCTGCAATTGGCGGGCATAGATCAATTTCAAAAAATTAGAAATAACTAATTTCAGGCAAATAATACAGAATAAAAATCCATTTAGATAGAGTTATTGGAAAGAAATTGATCTAAACGTCTTGAAATGAGTATTGAAATTTGTTGTGAAAACTACATCCTACTGAATTGAAATGACCATTTAGTTTAACATTGCATGAAAAAGGCTAACTTACTCTTGAGAAACTTTGTAATTTCATACAGGTATTATAAGGGAATACACTATTCTCAACTGTCTAAAACAATATTCAAAAGAACAATGACCCATTAGCATTGATCAGTTTTATATCTAAGGACTCTGTAGAATTTGTTATTTCTTTGACTTGAATATAATCCCAATGCCTCAGAGAGGTTTATTATTTATATTCTTCTAACAACTTACAGAAATCTATTCCTACATTTCTTTCATATGTCTGCTTCTTGTTTGTTTGGGTTGTTATGTTTTGTTTCATGTTGATAAGGGTCTCACTATAGCTTTGGGCCAGCCTGAACATCACTATGCACACTACATTTTCCTCAAATTTAAAGAGATTTGCTTACCTGTCTCCCCTCTACAGAGATTAAGGTGTTCACTCTCAATATTTTAATGTATTATTTGCCATGATAGTTTCTTCCTTACAAACCTTCAGTTCGGGCTGTGCTTTTATTGACCTCAGGCTCTAGCCTATGAGGGCATAAAAAAAGACAAGCTGGAAAATGCTTTTCATCTCTGTGTTTGGTGTTTGATTCAAGGATGGCATGGGTAAAAGGAGTTCTAGATTGTCTTAATGCTTCTACGAAAACCAGCCTTTCATGTAACACTTAAAAAAAATGTGCCCAAGAGCTGTCAATGCTCTTTCCTGAGACTTGAGACCAAAGATATCAGTGACACCACTGCAAGAATCTTGCAAGTCATATGAGCTGAAGAAAAATTTCATTTGTAAATGGCCCTATTAAATGAATTCTCTTCCTTCTCGGATATAATCGGGGAGTTTTAATTTCTATTTTAGATAAAGGACTCTCTACACAGCCCTGGCCATCCTGGAACTCACTTTGTAAACTTGTCTGGCTTCTAACTCACAGAGAGATTCCTGATTCTGCCTCCTTTTTTTTTCCTTGATCTCTCTTCTGAATCTTTCCATTCATGCCAGAATTAGCATAGGATTTCCTTTCATTTTCACCTCTCTTGCTGCATATTGGTAATTTCCAGGATCATGGTTCCCACTCACTTTTGTTCTCTTTCTGCATCTTGTTTGTGAAGTCATACATACTAACAATTGTATCCTAGTTTGCTGGTTACTCTCAAACTGACCCTCTCATACAATCACCCTTTTGAGCTCCATAGTCATCTACTCAGCTTTCTGTGGAAGATAGTGTTTCATAAGTAGCCCAAATTTAATACAGAAAACAACAGCTATATTTAAGCCCTATTTTCACTCTTTAAATTAGGTTTCTAAAATCATCTAATATGTTCATTCATCAAAACAAAATGTTACATCATTAATACTGGATATTCATACGCTCTCAATCAATGATAAATACATTTTGCTATCTTATTGAGAGACTTGTAAATAAATGACTCAAAGCAGAAAGAGACAAACCTCAGACCTCTTTCTGGTGTTTTTACTGTGCCATTGACAAACTGCAAAAGTGAATGGGTTCAAAAGATTAATGTATCTATGGTGGGGGAGTTGAGCTTCAGGTAGTACTTTATGGGTTCAGAGAACAATTCCAGGAAAAAGAAACTTCAGGAGAAGGGGCATCAGCATGATGGTGACTATTGCAGAGTTTATTCCAGATCTGTGTCCTGACTGAGCTGAA
Organism: Sigmodon hispidus; assembly: GCA_004025045.1. NCBI lineage: Eukaryota > Metazoa > Chordata > Mammalia > Rodentia > Cricetidae > Sigmodon > Sigmodon hispidus. Next base: position 30,966 of record PVIH01013569.1, read on the forward strand.
CTTATCAACCCTTTACCATATTTACTTTAATATTCAGAAAATAAGTAAGAAAGATCCAGCCCAAGGAACCCCACTTTCAGTGGTTCCTGATGCTGCTGTTAGTGTGCCATGGACAATGAAGTCATAATCATATGCTGAGGGAAATAAAAGACTGCACACTGGATGAAATTATAAGGAAACGAGAATCCACAAATTCAAAAACATGCTTCAATATGTAGAAAAGTGTAATATTTGCCATTGTAAGTGCAGTGGAGTAATGAAACTAATAAATGAGACAACAGGATTGGCATCATTGATAAGGAAGTTAAAGGAATTTATGGTAATAAGAGCTACCAAGAAATGAGAATGTAGGAGATGTGCTTGGAAAATGGTTAAAATACGTTTTACCATATTAAATTTAAAAGTAAAAAATGAGTGACAAGAGAAAATATCCTGATGATATAAACTATCAACTTATACTCAAAAGTTTCTTAACACTCCAACAACAAACACCATGAAAATAACACATGGGAGCATTGTTGTAAACTTGTGGAAAAGTAGTAACCAGAGAACAAGAGATACACAGTCTCCAAGAGAAAAACACAATACTGAATGCTTCTCCTCTGTAGAAGTTAGGGAAGACAGAAGCAATTGACTGTCATCGCTGAAATTTTATGTCAAAAGTGTCCCTACTGTGGAGATGTGGTTGAGTCCACTGAGTGAGGGAGAGTGTGTTGACCTCATTATCACAACTTCTTGCTGGACCTGCATGAGGATTGGTTGTGTTCCATAAGGTAACCATCACAAAAAAGCACATGACATCATGGTTATCACACAAATTATTAAAATTCAAAGCATAGCTACTTTCAATCATTGAAATGGATTTGAGTGAAGTTCGCTACTCTGCTTCTGTACGTGATGTAGGATGGGGGGTGTGCATCACATGCCCCACAGGAAATGTAAAACCACAGTCAATGTCATTACTTATTAATCCAAAAATGTGTTAATGAACAGAAAGCTGACATGCTGATAGGTTGCCTTTTAGCATGATGACAGAGCAGCGCCTACACTGATATTTTAAATAGCATCTAATATAAGTAAAATATTTGTCAATGATTTGAATTATAAAACAATTTTTTCTTAGTCACATTGGCATCTAAATGATTTTATAAAATTGTATAATCTAAGTATGGGATGTGTTTCTATAGGACTCAGGAGCTGGGGCAAGGGCTCAGTGCTTTAAGAAAGCATGAATTTGTGGCTGAGGATCTAAGTTTGATTCCCAGCATTCATATCTGGCAGCTCACAACCTCATAAAAACCCTCCTTCAGGTATGTGATTTTATTTTCTGGCCTCTGTGAGCAATACAATAATATGTACATTCTCCACATAGACATTCACAAAACATCAATTGAAATATAAAAATTTCTGAAAGACTAAACATTTTAAGACTTTAATTATTGGTATCTTTCATAATTTATTTATGTACTATTAATTAGAAAGAAGTTTAGGTATTTCAAAAACAAAATTTTATTCTTTTCTATCTTTATATAAATGTTTAGTGTCAAAGAAAAGTATGTGTCAATGAAAGAATATTCTATCAGCTACATTTTAAGTTAAAATAGCAATAGTGTCCCAAGTAAGTTGTACCCTTACTTCCTTAACATGTCTTACTCAGTTTAAGAAGCAAAATTTGTTTAATGGCCACTGCTACCACAGGAGAGACATGAGGGATTGAGGGATGCATGGGTTCAGGGGCAGCAGCGCTAGGAATAAGAATGTGGCTTATAGCAAGCTGCCTCTGAGGCTTTTGTTAGAGATGAAAGCTGTGCTAGTAGCTCTGTGTCACTTCTACAAGCTATGTGAGAGGAGACCTGAAAGGAAGCAGGGTTCATTTGGGGGTTTCAGGTAGTTCAATCCATGTTCACTTGGTTTTCTTGTGTCTGTGCACAAGCTGGGGTAGAGCATTACAGGATAGTTCCTTACCTAATAGTGGCCAGAGAGCAGACTGGCAGTGAGGAACCAAAACCAGGAGTCCTCAGGGGGACTATAAAAACATCCCTCCAAATGTCCACTTCTTCCATGAAGCCTCATCTCCCATGGTTTCTCACATTCTCAATAGTCTCTACAGCTTGGTGATTCCCTGGGTGGACTGTTCCAGGGATTAGGTCAAAGCCTTTATGATCCATTTACCTGTGTACACAGCAGTCACAGTAACCATGGCAACAGTACAGAATCCTGGAGGGGGCACTTTATATTCAGACCATGTCACAATGTATACCAGGGAGTACACTCTCCCAGTGAGTGATGCTGTAGGACACACTTGCTTTTATAATTTGTTCTGACCACCAGACCCACATACATACTTACATTCTCTTTAAGATGTGATCTATTTCTATTATTGACTTTTCTTGCAAGTTTCCTTAACAATAGCAAAAAAAGGATAAGCACAGAGTACTTCCCATCCTCCCATAAATTACAATTTTCCCCAATGTGACCATTCACAAATTCTGCATGTGCCTTCCATTTGGCTTGTGAGTTATGCTTTACAGCTATGAATGTTTAACAAATGCACATATGAAAAGGTGCTTTGTGAAAATTAAATTATAACACCACTTTAAATCTCAGATTATGTGTTTTTTGTTATTCCATCATTTATTTCACTCTGAAGCCTACTTTGCCTAAATTTTGGGTAATGCATCTACAAGGTGAGACCTTTTCAGCTAAGCTTGTTTTAGAGCAGGGAATTGTTTGCAAAGAAGTGATTCCAAAACACCTTTGTCAGGACTAAAATTACTGCCTGGCACTGGGAAGCATCCCTCTTAATGTCCCTCAGACTTTATACCGATTGCAGATAAGCACTCACAAAGCCATAATTCAGGCAATTTTTAATGGTTCAATCGATTTAGGTTATAATATAAATGACCTGAAGATACATAATAAAATTCTTCTTTTTTGTTTAAACAGTAATGTTTCTTTGGGGAGACATAGTTCAGTTATCTCTGTAACTTATTTTAGTCTGTGATGAAAAAGGATCGCAATATTGCAAACTAAATATAGGATAGGTAACTGGGTATTAGTGTGTGAATTTCATTAGAATTTTAGCAGTACGAGCTGAAGTGTAAGAAAATCTGTTGGTGTGTGAGTGCAATGAATATCTTGTGTCTTAGTGTTCTATTGCTGTGAAGAGACACCATGGCCACAGTAACTCTTATTAAGGAAAACACTTAATTGAGGCTGGCTTACACTTTCAGGGGTTTAGTCCATTATCACCATGGCAGGACATAGTGGCAAGCAAGCGGACACAGTGCTGGAGAAAGTGCTGAGAGCTTTATATCCAGATAGGCAGGAAGCAGAACGAGCCACTGAGCCTCCTTTTGGTCTTTGAAACCTCAAAGTCCACCCCTAGTGACTCATTTTCTCCAACAATGCCATACCTACTAGTTCTTTCAAATATTGCTACTCCTGAGCATTTAAGTATATAAACCTATCAGATTCATTCTTATTCAAACCACCACATCTTGTACTTTCAGGTGAGAAATCAGGGGCTGACAAGGCTGTTTAACACTAACTAATGCTTTTATTCAGTCACAAAATGTAATATGACACAACACTGATGTTGTTAGGCATAAGAAAATAAAGTATCTACTTTTTAGATCTGGATGTAGAAGCAAAGTAGGGGCAAGACACAAGCTAGTCACTCCATTCATTCATTCCAAACAACTCACCAAGGCCCGCTTAGGTTAAACATGTTATACAACACGTTCTCAGCGAAGGAAATCCTTCCAAATGGAACCTAATGGATGTTTGTTTATTTTTTGCATTTGTTTTCCTTTTATATACTGGATGTTCCTAGTGAAAGTTTGGGTGTCCTTCAGTTTTTTACAATAGAGAAAGGTGTTGTAAATGCTTCCTGCCCAGACTTTCTGGTCTAACCCAGAGGTTTAGACCCATAGTCCCACAAAATCACACAGATGCTTGTACATTGTTTTTACACTGATAAACCTAGGGCCCAGGCATATAATTTGCTAGCACTCTCTCTTAATCTAGCCCATCTTGTTCTGCTGTGTATCTCAGTACCTTTTCTCAGCAGCATTTCCTCTGCATCTCCTGGCAGCTCCAGTGACTCTGGCAAATCTGGCATCTGTGTCTGGCCTCTGTCTGCTGTCTGTCTCTGCTCTGAGATGTTCCTGAGTTTTCTTAGACTGGTAGCCCCACCCACACTTCCTGTTTGCCTTTGACCAATCAGCTTTTATTAAACCCATAGGCAGGACAAATATTTACATTACCAGCATAATTCCACTACAGAAAGGAGTAGTTATTTTCTACATAAAACAATACTATCAACTACAGGTATGTTTTTAAACTCCAAATTAATGTATTGTATATAACTGAATAACACTCCAAACAATCTTTTCTGCACTCTTATTTTAAAAATGGGTTTTCACAACAAAGTTGAGATCCTCCTATGTGAATACGGGTGGGTGTTTTTCAGTGCCTGATGTTTGACAATTTCTTTAGAGAAAGGACAGTCACCAGTATCCAGTTAAAGTACTGCTTCAGCACTGAGCTACGGTGAAATCAGAGATTATTCCAGTTCTCATATCTAGACTGTAAGATGCTAGAAACCTTCAGAACATTGAAAATGAACACCGACACCTCATTAAAGGAGGTAGCTCCAGACTCTGACAGAACGATGCATATTAATAAGATATGCCATGTATCACCCTTGTCCTAGTTTTCAATTTGAACTTTATGATTATTGATATGATTATCAAACCTTTATCGAACCACTTTTATGTGCGTCATTCTTATCCTTTCGTCTTTTGAAATGGACACAGGAAGTAGACTCCTGTAGTTGCTGGTGACGCTTGGGTCAGAGTGGGATTTCTGGAAGTTCCTGTCACTGAAGAGTAGGGAAAGCTTCTTATAATGTCCTCTTCTCCACCATGACAGAATGGTGGAGTTGATAACTACGTCACATCACTGAGGCCTCTGTCCAGCCCCCATACCTACTAGTGTCTTCTTTATAACTGAGGGAAAGAATCCTCTTTCCTGCCTATTTTCATGCTAGACTTTACCTTAGAGAGTAGGAAGGTGGTCGAGGATGTAAAACTGTTATCATCACTGCTGACTCTTGGATAACTCTTGGGAAGACTATAGTTTACTGACTCCCCCACTGGACTCCAGGGGAAGTCTCTCCTCATAGACATAAATGCTGATGATCACAGATAACAGGCTTGTCAGGTTTCTGAGCACAGAACTTCCTGTGAGCATGAGAGGCAGGCTACCTGCTAATATGTGGGACATGCGGCCACTTCCTAGGGCACAAGAAGATTCTGTCCACCCAACAGTCTTGATATGGGATGGCTCTTCATTTAGTTCACCTTATCTACAGATATTCATGTGTCCTCTGTGTACAGACTTATCCTGGCATAACATAGTTATACCTTTGTAGGAGACCTTCTGAAATTTTACCTACAGTTAGAATCAACTACTCAATAGATACCACAACACTTTCTAACTTCCAAGAAAAAAAAATCAGAAGCAAATAAAAGTGCCCATCCTGCTAGTATAAATACCATCTTTTCCTAATGACTGTGCCCATAGGCTAATTAAGGCACTGGGTGATTTACATTTCTTTAAGCCATATATTTAAACTTAGTCTATTAATGCCAAAAGATTTATGTTAAGCTCAGAGGCTTTAACTTATGCACATGTACTTTAAATTCTCACTGCACACACCTTTTACAAAGCTTATATTCTGAACATTTTTACTTTTGAATATTGATAAGATAGAGCAGTATACTAAATCTTAATATGTATGCAAGGTCTATCTTGAACAATCTAGATTAATAGAAGAGAAAAAAATTTTATATATTGTGAGACTTTTAGAAAGTATAAAAGCACTAAAAAAGAGAAGGGCACTTGGTTTTTTCAGAGCTGTGGTTCTCAACTTTGCTAATTCCTCTGACACTTTAACATGGTTCTTCCTATTGTGGTGACCAACCCCAAACCATAAAATCATTTTGTTGATATTTTATAACTGTAGTTTTGCTATTATTAATTGTAATGTACATATCTTAGATGCAGGGTATCTGATATGTGACCTCCAAAGGGATGGAGACCCACTGTCTCAGGGTCATGTCAGCCACTGCTCCTTTGTATGATGAAGTTTTTTGATTTGCTGTGATTCTATTTATCCCTTGACTAGTGACTCCTATGACATGTGAGTCTTGTTTGAATCTTCTTCCCATCTACTCTGTGTTAAAGTGTTTACTTCTATAAAATTCACAGTTTAAATTCTAACTTTTAAATTCTCTAACTCTGTTGGAATTGTTTTGTAAATTATTTTTTGTAAAATCAGGTCTAGTTTCATAGTTTGAAGTGTGAATTCGATTTTTCCAGTGTTAATTATTGCAAAAATTGTCCTCTTTCTGATGTTCTAAGTTCCTTTTGACAAAATCAGCTGGCGGTGCACATGTGACTTTATCTCTATGCTTTCTCTGTTCCAGTAATTACAATTCAAGGAATGCTTCTGCTCTGTTCTACATATCTGGTTTTTGGCAGTACTGGACTGTTTTGGTGACTACAGTTTTGTAGTATATTTTAAAGCCCAGGGGTGCAAAAGCAATTGATTTGTTCATAATTCATTCTATTTGAGGACTAATAAAATTTATAAAACAAAAATAAGTTTTCAAAAATATGTGCAAAATAGATAGGAACAATATTCTAAAGTGCTGCTAAGGGCTGTTTAAAAAATTTAAGGAATAAAGAACTTATTTTTATATCACAAAAGTTTTAAATGATAGAAGCCACTTCATAATAAATGGATCATTAGAACTGATGGGGTATCAGTACAAAAAAAAAAAAAAGTCCCTATACGTGAAATCTAAGGAACTCACTATCAAATCAAACGTTACGAAACAATGTTTCCAAAACTTAAGACAAGATATGACCTGCAGAGATGCTGACATGAATTTGAGCCCCAGAACTCAGTTATTTATTTTAAAGTTTCATACATATGTACTGTATTCACATCATCCCCCTCCCCCCCGCAACACACACCTCTTCCCTTTCTCCAGCTTGTCCTACATCCTCTCTAAGGTCATTCAAATTCATGACTTCTTTTCCTTTAAATATTGTATTATACACACACATGAATATATATGTTAAATACACACTGAATACATCTACAAATATATAGAAACAAATAATATAGACATATATATGAATAAATATAGAAAGTGCAAGCTGTTGAGTCAATTTAGTGTTTTTCATTTGTACAGGTGTTAGGACTGACACTAGGTGTTCGATAACAACTGCAGAGTTTATCCCTGGGGAAAACTGATTTCCTTCCTCTTAGCAGTTACTAATTGCCCATAGTTCATCAACTAGGGGTGGGCCCTGTGAAGCTATACCCTCTATCATATGCACTGGGAATCCCAGTTTTGAGGAGGAAGAAACAAACAAAACCCTGGGGCTTTCTAGACAGCCAGCTGAGCCTGCTTGGTGAATTCTGTGTTATTGAGAGACCCTATCTAAAGATAGTTGGCTCTTGAGGAATGTTGGTGGAGGTTGTCCTCTGTGCTGCTCATGCATGTACACACAGCACATGTCTATCCATACCCATGCATTCACATTCATGCGCACCTGAAGGAACTGTAGAAAGGAAGCTGGGGTGGAATGGTGATGTTAAACACAGGTAGAAGTGATAGTGATCAAGACTATGGAGCATGAAATTCGTTTAGTCTTATTTTATTTTTTCAAGACAGGGTCTCTCTTCAGCTAGACTGGGAGCTCTACTCAGTGTTTAGCTGTGGATCTGCTTCCATCAGTGGCTGGATGAAGGTTCTATAAAGATAATGAGGGTGGTCATCAGTTTGATTATAGGAGAAATCCTATTTAAGCATCCTCTCCACTATTGCTTGGAGTCCTAGCTGGGGTCATCTTGTGGGTTCTTAGGTGTTTCCCTAGCACCAGCTTTCTCCCTGACCCCACAATGAGTCCCTCTATCAAGGTATCAATTCATTTCATTGTTCTCCCTCTGCTTTTCCCTCCATCCACTCAACCATCCCATCCCCCTCTGTTCTCTTCCCACCTCCCCTTACTCCTTCTCCCCTGTGGTCCCCATTTACTCAGGAGCTCTTCTCTAGTTTCTCTTCCCAGTGAGAATCTACAGATGTCTCTCAAATTCCTTCTGTTACCTAACTGCTCAGGGGTTGTGGAATGTTGTGTGGTTATCCTTTAGTCTAAAATCCACTTATGAATGAGTACAAAAGGGATCAAGATTATGAAGAGAAAACCCCCAGAGACAGTTGACCTGAACTACTGGGAGCTCACTAATGCTAAATGACAGCTGGGGAACCTACATGGGACTGAACTAAATCCTCTGAATGTGGCTGACAGTTGAATAGCTTGGGCAGTTTGTGGGGCTTATGACAATGGGACCAGAATTTATTCCTAGTGTATGAAATGGCTTCTTAAAGGACATTTCCTACTGATGAACATCTTGCTCAGCCTTGATGCTGAGAGAACAGGCTTTGTCTTAACTCAGCTGAATATGCCAGACTGCATTGATTTACCCTAGGAGTCTTTACCCTCTCTGAGAATGGATGGGGGATTGTATGGGGCAGCTGAGGGAGGACTGAGAGGAGGGGAGAGACGGGGAGGAGTAATGGGTATGTTAAAACAATTTTAAAAATATTTTTAAAAAGACAGGCTCTCACTATGTAGCTCTGGCTGTGTAGCTCTATAATCAGCTCTGTAGGTGAGACTGGCCTCAAACTCAAAGAGATATTCCTGCCTCTGCCTCCAGAGTTCTAGGATTAAAGATGGGCACTACCACTGTGTAGTGGCATTGAAGTTCTTTTTCTGGCTGAGATAGAAACTGTTTTTTCCTCTGAAGATCTGAAATGGTGAACATGTAGACAAGATATGGAAAAGCAGGATGTGTGGAACACATTTAGACATCAAAGAGGATCCTGCAGAGATACAAAACAAAGGAAGCAAAACTTCTCCCAACTATTATCTAGAAAAGAACTTCTAGGTCATGATGCAAGTGAGGTTCCTGTGTAGCAAGGGGAATAGGTAGGGATCTGAGGTCCAAGGCAATTTTACAGATAAGTACTGAGGAGGAGGAGGCCAACACCAGGAATTATAATACTCAAAGGCCCCCTCCAGTGTCCAACAATGTCAGTTTATGTTGTAATAAGTTTTTCCCGGCCCGTTTTGGGTCCGGGAGGTTTGTGCCCGGAGTTTGTAACCTGGAGCGCGCAGCGGTGGCGGTTTGGAACCTGGTCTGCGCGCCTGTGGTTTTTGTCCCCCAAAGAAAATGAATTACATGCTTATATTATTTCATATTGTTTGGCCCATATCTTAAGCACATTACTAGCTAGCTCATTCATCCAAATTCAATCCATTTCTATTAATTTGCCCACCAGGTGGCTCCCAGCCCTTGGCTGGCTGGTACCTCTACATGTCTGTTCCTCTTGGGAGTCCGATCGAGAGTGACTAACTCCACCCTCCTTCTACCTGGCTGCCTCTGATTCTCCACCCACTTCTACGGTGCTGGGCATGGGCCCAAACAGTTCTTTATTTACATCATACAGAAAACATTCTACCACAACTTTAGCCCCTGTATGTGAGTGAGTACTCAAGACTCAGAAAGCACCCTGTACAGACACTAGAGGGAGGTATGTTTGGCACTCACACCTGGGTTGGAAGAGAGGCGACATCTAATAGCCACAAATGTAAACCTCCCAACTCATGGATTCTGTGATAGAATTCCCAGATCTTGTTCAAATTTGTGCAACAATTTGCTCTGAACTAAACTATTATATTTCTGTTTTCATGTCATCATCTGGTTTCCAAAAAAATTGTAACTGTGCTCTCCAAAGTTTTGAGAACATTTTCTAGAATGCGTATGAGGGAAATTCTCTTTTTCTCTTAATTATTTTCTTGGTTGTGTTACTCTTTTTGCTGTTTTTGAAAAACTATTGCTTTGTGGGTATTTCTAATCATAATTCAAATTCTTGGGGAGAAACAGATAATTCTCTCATACTCTTTCTGTTATTTCTGGCATATTTTATGATCCACAGTGCTTGGTTTTATAAAGACAACCTCTTTCATGTTTAACTGGTCCTTTGACCACCTGTGTTCACCCCTTCTGTTCTTTTTCTCCTTATCTACTGTTAGTCTCCTTTCTTCACCTGCTCTAAATGTCTGCTCATGTGTGTGTGTGTGTGTGTGTGTGAGAGAGAGAGAGAGAGAGAGAGAGACATGCACATGCATATGTGTATTTATAAATACACAAATGAGAGAAAACATTTGTCTTTCAAGTTTGGCTTACTCTGGTGAACATGATGATCTTAGGTTGTATCCATTTTCCATCAAATGGCATAAATTCATTATTCTATATGGCTGAATTAAACATCATTGCTCATATACATACTGATATTTTATTTTGTCCTTTCGTAATGACTTTTTTTTGACAAGTTCATACATGCAAGCAATGTTTTCTGGTTACTCTTTTCCCCAGCCTTCCCTCATCTCCATCATATTCCTTAAAACTATCCTAATCCCTACTATTTCTTTTCCCCAGATCTATGACATTTTATTTTGTTATAAACTATTTACTTTACCTAGAGAAATCTGTGTGATTATTGGGTTGGAACTACCCACTGAAGCCTGATGGAGTCATCAATAGATACACAACCAAAGGCAATGACTCCCTCCCTGAATCTACTAACAGCAACTAGTATAAAGGGAATGGGAGGACCACGTGGCATACCTGCTTCTCTATCAGGGTCTGATTGCTGATGAGCACACTCAAGCCAGCCCAACACTGACATCTATAGATGCTGTGGCTCTGGGTCTCATCTTACCCAGATGACTTTTCCAGTTGTCCTCATCTTCTGTCCCTACATTTGTTCTTGCTCTTTTTTGCAGTGTTCCCTGAGCCTCAGGGGAATGCATGTAGCCCACTTTCTTTTTCTGTCAGTCTATTGAGGAATATTTAAACTAATTCTATCCTGGCCATTGTAAAGAGTACTGCAATAAATGTAGTGTGCATGTGTTTCTATCACATTTTAAAGGTAGCAATAGTTGTTTAAAGAACATAGTTAAAATGGAACAACTAGATGAATCTGTATATGTGGCAAACAGAGTGCCAGTGTTGTTAAATTTTACTTAGGCTCTCCTTTAAAGATCAAAGTATTCAAAGAAGGAAACATACACTTTCAGATCTCATTTCTGCAATTTCAGAATCCAACAAAACCACAAAGGTGAAAGGTATTCTTGAGGCAGAAAAGACTAACAAAGACAGCATGTGTCTTGGCAAGCTTGTCAGACCAAGCACAGTTGAGTACTCCTAAACAAACAAACAAAGAAACCCAACAAGCAACAAAAGCATTTAAAGTAGAGAAGAGAGTAGAGAAGTTTGTCTTAGAGGTAGGACCAAATATTCAAAATGTAATTATTTTAGAAAAACCTATGTAAACTGTGTACGAGCACATGGGACCTGGACAGTGCATCCCAAGCAAAAGTGTCTGGTGGACACACCTTGCCTCTGCCTTTTCCAGACCTTCAGAAGCATCATGCATTGTCTTGGATGTCAGAGTAACTTTGCATCACCAGAATAGAGTGACTTTGCATCACCAGGATTTATAGTAATGATGAGGTTACTAATTATTGTTTCTTTCTGACACTTTTTCTCTTTTATTATCTATCAGTATTGCATCTAAAACTACAAAGTATTTCCTTTGGTCGGTTACTAAGTTTAAAGGCATTACTGTTATACTCTGTCAATATAAAAAATATGCTGTAATTACTTACGCTGTTGTTCTTTAAATAATAAGAACAACAGATGTCAGTAAATAGAAATACGTTGGATTTCCAGAAAAAAATAGTCTAAAAGTCAAATGTCTAATATTATTTACCAGTGAGAATTGTGAAACTTAAGTACTGGTGCAGTATCTGTAAAAGTCTCAGATTCATGCAAAATTCTGCACAGATGAAGACAAATGGGAAGGCTGACCTTGTTGATTTTAAACTCTAGGTAGTAACACGTAATGCAGTAAGATTATATAACACAATTTAACTACAAATCTAAAAATTACAATAATAATTAGGTATTAAACTCATCCATGCAAACTTTTTACATTTATAATACTGACAGCCTTATTAGCATAACAGTATGCCATGCCATTCTTCTCCTAGAATGATAATTATGCTGCTAATATCAATTAATTATAATTTTCTGAACTATTAATGACTGAGAGATACATTAAGAAACAAATCACTTGATTCTTTACGGGCATTGCATATTGAACCCAGGCCTTTGCCCACACTATGCTGGTGTTCTATAGCAGTATTTATTTCTGAAGCTTGGTGAAGTGATTCCATCAATTACTGTGGCCTTTATCTTTCATGTCAACTTTCCCTTTGAAAATGTTCTATCCCCCATATCTTATAAAGATAGAGAAAAAAGGGACTAGAAGTTCTTCCTGCAATATCATCTATACAGCTGTCCTAATTTCGGAGAAAGCACATATTCTAACTGTTCAGTCACCTGTTTAAGTGTCAGAGTGCTGACTGTGAAAATAACCAACTTGTCCATTCCTGGTCCACAATATATGCAAGAAAGATGCTGAGGTTAAAGGAAAATTTGCTTTCTCAAACCTGGGATCTTTATTCAACCTAATAAAATACAACATAATGGGTTGTCATCCTGAAGCTGATGATGGAGAACATATTGTAGAATATTTTAAAACCCCTCTATGCTAAGATATACTGGAAAGAGTAACCCCAGTGTCCTTTTACTTGATTTTAGTGGTAACCAGTATAACACCATAAGGACAAACTGGGGGAAACTTTGGAAAACAAAATTTATTAAGTTTACTAAAAGGTCTATGTGTTCTGTGTTTTCTAATATTTACTTTTGCACTATATAATGGCTACTGTTTATATAGCTGTGACCACACAGGGATAAAGAGAGACATAAGGGGAGAAAGGTTTATTCTGGCTTATAGTCAAAAGGGACACAGACTACTGTGGTGGGGATTGGCATGGAAACAAAGTGTGAGATAACTGAACACATCGCATCCATTTGGTTAGGAACCAAAGAAGCAACAGGATGTGTGTTTCAGCTAAAACAACAACAAATCCTTGGGACTCAGCTCAGTGATAGATTACTGTCTGTAAGTCCCATGGCAAAGCCTGGCCCCAGCTCAGGGACTAAGTGTTCAGACCTGCAGACAGATGAGCATCTAGGGAACATTCCACATTCAAACCACAATGTATTACCTAGTAAATTAATGTCACAGATGACATATTTTGATAATTTACTCAAAGATTAGTTTTAGGTTCTTACAAGAGACAGCTAATATAATATTCAGATATATAATTATATGAAAGTTATGTTTCAATGAATTAAAGGCTACAAATATCCCAAAAATCCCCCAGAAATAATTCCAAGTCCATTTCATCAACATCACCAGCAATTTAGGATGCAATTTGCCTCCCTACAAAGAGTAGTCAAGTGTTCTGCATTCTTTAGGTTGTATGAATGCTTTAATGCACAGACATTTTGTCCACATGGTAAAAAGTTAGCAAAAAACTTTTGGCTAATAAGAATTATTTGCTTTTAGAAATTTTAGAAATAATATTTCCAGATACTTCAGTATTTTCAAATGCCTTTAATTCCTGTGTGGCCTAATTTAACAACTATCTGACAGTATTACTAGGTTACATACATTTTGTAAATAATAGAAGACAGTTTTAAAACTTGGAAACATGTCTTTATTTTTAGTTTATTCCTAAAGGCTTATTTCCACTGAATTTGCAAGAATAAATTAAGACAAAATATAGTTCTGGCAAAGAGAAAAAGCAGTGTTATGGCAGGTGCCATAATTCATAGCTGCCTATAACTGGCTATGATTGAGTGCAGTCAACAAAAGCATGCACGTCTGATGAGCTGTCAATCACAGCATGTTTATAACCTCTCAGAAACTTTGCCAAAGTTTATCTGTATGAATTCTCTACTAACTCTGTTCCATTTTTTAGGGAACTTTCATTTCATGAAACCCAGATAACTAATCATGTCAGACATTTTTCTTGAAGAAAGAATGCTGGCTATTTTCTTACTCATGCTGTGGACATTCTTTGAAATAAGAAATCCAGTGATGGTATTAATTCTATCACATAAACATCACAGACTTTGGCTTTCTCAGACCATCTATGAACAGAAAGAACTAAAACCTGTGACTACAAATGAGCAACACAAGGAAGGCTAGGCCATGCACTGAGAGTTGGCTGCAGGGTCCCCCGTGGATCCTTCAATAACCCAGTATTCAACTCCCTTATGTAAAAGACATTAGTGTTTGTGTATAGTCTGTTCACAGCTTCCTGTATATTTTAATCATCTTTAGATTACTTATGATATTCATTATAAAGTAAATGCTATTGAAATAGTTACTATCTACTGTGATAATTACAGTCAAGGCTAGCACATGATTGGAAGATGCAATTCTTTAAAAAAATATTTGCTACGTAGTTGATTAAATTCAAAGATAACTCCTCTTTGTGAAGGGTCAACTTATAAAGCCTCACAGAGGTTCAAGTATCTGAGAGACTAAACTAAAATGTCAAAGAAAGTCTTAAAAAGGAGTGGGGGGGGAAGTACTGACACATGCTTGTTATCTCAGCACTTGGGGCATGGCATTAAAGCTAGTCTGAATGACACAGCAATACCCAGTCTAAAAACAAAAATGAAAAGAACAATGTTTTTAAGAGAAAGGAAGAAACTGTAAATGCAAAGAATGAAGTTAAAAGCTCACAGGGAAGAGGATAGCATGGTTAAAACTACAGACGAGTGGTAACCCAATAATGAACAGAGACAGAACATCAGCCAGTGCTTTCCACACCTGCCTTCATCTCAGCTACATATGGAGGCAGAAACTGTCACACCAGCCAGAGCTAGAGGAACATTAACTGTATGTTCACCACCTCAGTTTGAGCTTATACAAGGGGCATATCTACCAGATTATTCAACTATAGCCTGTGATTTCTTGCAATTAAAATGATATAAGAAATATAAAAAACAGAAATGGATAGTCACATTATCCTGATGCCACACATTTGGCGACTGGGCCAGATCTCAAGTATGTAGGAAAAGTGGCTATATTTATAGAATGATTTCTACCATTGTCAAGGTAAGCAAAGTCATAGGGTTATGAAATAAGGACAATAAGAGGAAATGGAGAAGCCAGAGTGACAGAGACAGGCTTGTAATATACCTCTATGAAGGCAGGTAAGTGAACAAAAGTGGCCCAAATTTGTGATAAATGTGGACATTTCATCTCAGTTTAAGGAACTGTCTACTTTGCTGCTATCTGTATTTTGCTATCCTACTGTGTGACAGTCCACTCACATACACGGAGAGAACTCAGCATCACACAGGACAATGTTATCCCAGGAAGACATGGATAAGATGCCATCAAAGTCAGCAGAAGGATACTGGACCTGGGTGAGCAATTGCTGATCAGTGATGAGGGAACACTGGGACAATATGCTTGGTTAAAGACCTGTCCCTCAGCTCACTCAGCAGGCTTATCATTACCACCATAAGCCAATTATCCCATTAACTTTATTTTCTATTAGAAAATTTCTCTCGCAGCTGTGAAACAGAATCACCAGTGAGTGGTGTTTCTGACCATTATTCTGCATTTGTGGTTTATTTATTTACCCCAGATGACTGTGTGTTGGGCTAGAGCTTCAAGTTAATAATGCATTTTAAGCAAAGTCTTTTTAGCAAAGTCAAAAGAATAAAAAAGGTTTTAATCCAAGTTTGATTTGGACTCAGAATTCTTAGTTTTGGGGGTTTTAATTTTTGGGTTTTTTTTTACAGATAATCATTTTAATATTACATAATTATATTCTCCTCAGTTATGTGTGTGTTTCCATTTACATTGATAGTACAAAATAAAAAGTGGTATTTAATTCCCACTCTCTTTGCTTTGTGTTGACTTCTAATTACTTACTTACTTTTTTTGTTTCTTGCTTCCCAAGGTCATACTTCCTAAAACTTTACTAAGTCTGCAGAGATGAACTGTGAAGACACAAGAACTTTTCAGAGAAAGATTCAAAAAAAGGTCCCCTCAGGAGGAAGTAGATTCTGCTCTCTACCTTTAGCCCGGCTTTGTAGCCACTGCTTTCCCAGAACTGCTTGTCCACCATTATGAGACACTTAGCAAGATCCACAGCTCAGGATTTAGTCTGCAAGGAAATGTGGGATGAAAACTCTCATCCCTTCTCAAGGACAAGGCATTTTACTCTATTCCAGACACATCCATTATCCATGTGTTCCAATCCAGTTCCAGGGAATGGCCCTGGAATATTGAGTAATTAGTTTATGGAAATAGCACGTTTCTGTACCATGTAGCTTCTGTAGTTCCACACTTTATGTCTTCTCTAAATTTCCATGAAGAGAAGAGAGTATGGTTGGGGAGTTGATGGTCATTAATATTCTGTTCTGGGTTAACCCTCAGAGCCCTCATCTACCACCAATGGTGAGCAGGCCTATACCTGGGCAGCTGTTTCACTATCAGTTACCTATAAATGCTATAATAAAATTAGGAGACTGAAACTAATGCATGAAAACTGTCAACCTGCTCCATGGCTCCTTTACTTGGGATGGCCAAGAAAGAGACTATGCATTTTTGTTCCTATTTTCTTTCACCACGGGCCCTTAGCCTATAGTTTAAATTTGTAGTACTGAGACAATGATAGTGAACAATAAAATGTCAAATAAATCTCTATCACATTATTCAGAGAAAACCTCAAGCTCTGGCAAATGGGTACCATTTGTAAACTGTTTGTTTTTTTCTCTTAGTAAAGAGTGTAATTGAAATGCCAATAGCATATCAGAATTGCCGACTCAGCCCACCTCGATCTCATGTATGATGTTGAAACATTTCTTGCTTTGCCATCATTGCATCAACTCTGTGTAGAAAACTAGCTGGCAATAAATGGGAGCTTACATGTAGACTAGGAAACCAGAAGAGCTACGCATTGGTAAGGTCACAGGGCTCCTGGCCCTAACCATGTAGACACTTATCAGCCAGTGTTCAAGGTGTGAGGCATTACTAAATAGTTCAAAGCTACTCTCACTGAATGTGGTTTTTAATCATTTGTTATGAGAGCACTTCTATAGTAAACTTGGTGAAATAGTGGACTGTGGTGACACAATGTCAAAGGACTTACAAGAAATCTGTATTTTGATGCAGTTATTTAAATGAACAACTAAAATGTGAAGATAATCTTCTCTTTTTTGACACTGTAAGTAAAGAAAGAGGATCTCAGAAAAAAATAAAGTGGAATTCTGTTTAAAATTGTATTTCCCAAATGCTTATTGATTTGGACCTTTTTGGCCCATTATCAAACTGATATTCATTGCACCTACATGATTTTCTGTAGGTATCCTGGGGGTATAGAGCTTCTAGTATCCATATATAATGAAGCATCGTCATTCCTAAATCCATGACTAACAAAACTGTGTCATATAAAGTATACATTCCAAAATAAATCATTACTAAACTGTCATTTGCTTCTATAAATAACTTTATCAATTCTAATTATATAATCTTAGTAGTTTTAAAAAACAAAAATATAGTGTAGACATACTTGAATTTCTCCTCCAGCTGAGAAACTATTATTGATTTTAAATGTTAATTCTTATTTTTTTTTAATTATAAAAGCATTTTTGTGTCTGGATAGTAGAGTACTTGGTTTGTGTCTGGATACCAGAGTGCTTCGTTTGTGTCTGGATAGTAGAGTGCTTCATTTGTGTCTGGATACTAGAGTGCTTGGTTTATGTCTGGATAGTAGAGTGTTTAGTTTGTTTCTGGATAGTAGAGTGTTTAGTTTGTGTCAGGACAGTAGAGTGGTTTGTGTCTGGATAGTAGAGTGTTTAGTTTGTGTCTGGGTAGTTGAGTGCTTGGTTTGTGTCTGGACAGTAGAGTGCTTGCTGTAAGTCATGTTTAAGTGAAGCATGAGAAATATCCAGGTAACACAGGTCTAAACTATTACTAAGGAAATTCTTTGATACTTACACATAAATTCACATAACCAGGAGGACAACAGTTTCAGAGTCTCAAATTCTCACTAGATCATCCTACTGCTTACAAAAAGAGGGATTAACACTGTCAGGGCTAAAATTTGAGCACATTCCATGGAAAGGGCAGGAGAGATGAGAGACTGACAACAAGAGAAAAAAGATTTAGGTACTAGAAAAGTTCCAACTGGACATTTTTTGACATTTTGTTTTTAAATAATAAACAGGTCAGTGGCTGGAGAAACCTGGTGGCTGAACCTATGCTGTTTGTAGGATAGATGGATGAGTCTGGTTCCCAGTACTCACATCAGGCTGCAACAATCTGTAACACCAGCTCATGAACATTTGGCGCCCTCTTCTGGCCATGGCCAGTACCTGCACTCACATGCACATATCCATAATTAAAAATAAAATAAATCTTAAAAAAAAAAAGACCAAATCAGCACCAACAGTATTTAAAACATACCTCTTTTTACATGTACTAAATTTTTATGGACACTATCAAGTTTATAAAAATATATAACTTTTTTTTCTGTGTCTAAAATAGAACTTCTGGCCTAATGTAATCTAAGCAAACACTCTACCACTAAGCTCAATTATTAATTGTCAAGGAAAAAAAGTATAAAGGAAAAAAATGAGTTTACAAATTCTTCTGACTTGATTCCAGATCTCCAATAGTAGCACTCAGTACATGCCCAGTTAATCTCATGTACCTAAAAAAATAAACATCTTACAATACTAATGGACTATCTAACATGAAAGAGGAAAATCTCCCAGGGTCCACAACATACAAAGAACTATAAGCAATTAACAACAGCTGAGAAAGGACAAGTTGGTGTCTCCAAAAATGAGCCTTCTAATTGTTTACCAAATAGGAAATGTTCAGCCCTGAAACCCACATACAAACAATGGAAATTTGTGTGGGAGTAAGCAAAGAATGTGAATTTGAGAGAGAGTATGCAAAGATTGGGAGGAGTTGAAGGAAAAGAGCAGGGGAAGGGTTGAAAGAAGAAAGGGAAATGACATAATTATATTTTAATTAAAACAAAACTACTACGAAAAAATAAAGTAAAAGTATTTTGACGCATAATTGAGCTGTTGCATTAAGCATCACTGAAAGTTGAAAGTTGAAAAAATTACAGGGCCTCCCGTCATAGGGCAGTCCATTGTCTTCATAGAAACTAATGAATAATTTTTTCTCTTATGATGGCGGTGAATATTCGCTATTAATCTTTCTAGCCTAAGATCAAGTGTGTCTCTGCAAAGCTAAGCATCCTGGTGCTAGAGAGATTGTGCTGGCTCTTTTTCTTCTCTACTGCCGTCAACCCAAACACAGAGGGACTTCAGGCTTGCTTGTTCCAGGCTATCCCAATTCACACCAGGTTGAGAAAACACTTGATAAGCAAGAAATGCTTCTATTGAAATAACTATCCTTCCCCCAACCCCTAGTCTGCTCCCAAAGTTGTTGTAGAGCAGGAAAGTGTGGCATACTCTCTCTTTTCTTTATGATTTCTTTCATCTTTTGAGATTATAATATAATTACATTATCTCCCCTTTTCTCCCTCCAAACCCTTTCATATAACCTTCTAGTTTCCTTTCAAATTACTAGCTTTCCCTTTGGATCCCACTCCCCCTAGAGGAACACCTGACTCACTCTTGAGGGAGGGGGGACAAAACTGGATTTGCCAGGAGTGGAGACTGATCTAAGCATTACTGGGTCAGTGGCACCATAGCACTGTCTGCTCCCTGCCCAGGGAGGGGATGGGGAGTTGTGGAGAAGAAAAAATGACCTGATGTGGCGGGAGGGGGAACAGACTTTGAATGGGGATATACAGGGATGACAAAAAAAAATTCAGAGGGAACGCTGAACACAAAGTAAATATATGTGTAACAATCTTATTTGCATTATAAAAAATTATTGCTACACTATATTTTGAACAAGCCTGAAAAAATAATATTTTCAAGCATCTTATTGATTACAGGGTTTTATAAGTTATCAGGCATAATTCATTCAGTTCTGGACTGTTTCCCTGGGAAACAGACTGAGGTCAGAAGTCAACCCAAAGGACTCCTTTCTTTATATAGTATCTACAGCTGCTATTGAGACACAGTGACAGACATGAGCAGTTTCAAGGAACTATAGCATGGGCCCCCAACACTGAAATGTTTACTGTCTAGTTCTATGGATCCTTTGGAGTAAGGTTAGGTTACAACAAGGATGAGTATTACTGCCACTACCACTTCAAAGTGAGGGACTCTTGGGGAGAGGTCTTCTTTTTCTTTGCATCTTCCACAGTATAAGACTTGTATTTGAAGGTCAATAATTATTTTTTTTCTGATTCATTACCATACACAAGTGCAGACAATTCTAAATTTCTTGATTATTAAAATAAAAGATATGAGTTGAAGGCTCAATATATTCATAGGCTATAGAAACAAACCACAAAATAAGACTGAAATAACTCAGCAGTATCAGCACTGCAAGGGAGACAAAGAATTATAGAATCCCAGAGTGTGTCAGTATTTTATTTAAAAAAGCAATAAACTTTTAACTAGACTCTTCATGAAATGTGTTTCTGATTCTCTGACACATCTACAACAATAGTTTGAGTCAACAGCAGAAGAATAATTTCTGGTTATAATTAATGATCACTATAAAAATCATACATTCACATTCATTGCCTAATTTCTAGATCACAAAACTAATTCAAATTTTTGTTGTAATTTTCTCTTAGTAACTTCATGTTGTTTCTATGTATATGGAATTGAGTGGTTTGTGGGTTCTGGATCATACAACTGTAGGTCAAAGCAGGTAACTTAGTAAAACATACAGAAGAGAAAAGAACATAAGAAATTTCTTCTTGCTAAAATGATTTTATGGAAACATTAAAAGAGAGTATGATTTTTAAAAAGTAAATATTCAATTTTGGTTTCCAGGGAATATGAGTGTCTCAATCTGAATACACTAAGTTGCTCCCAAAATGAAGTGCATTGTGTGAGACATTAAAATGCAAACTGAGTCTCAATCCTTCATTCCTGACGGCCATGTGCACTTGTGACTGATCTGCTGGTCTTCAGTCTACACTGGAATCCTGAAGAGTTGGATTTAATACAGGCCACGGCAACAGAACAGCTGCACTTGCCAGTGAGAGTAGGAATTAGCAGGCAGAAAACAAAACCCATGTTTTTTCAGGTCTTTATATGAGGGCTGCCAGTAGAAAGCATAGTCCAGATTTAGGGTGCCTTTTTCCACCTCAATTTATCCAATCAAGAAAATCCCTTGCAGGCTTGCCTAAAAGCTTGGATTTAGTTGATTACAGATACAGTCAAATTGACAACCAATATTAGTAATCACAGATAGAAGATGAGCTCTCAGCTGGAGAGACAGGTCAATGGTTAAAAGCACTAGCTGCTCTTGTAGGAGACTAGAGTTCAGTTCAGAGAACCCATTTAAGGCAGCTCACAACTACCTGTAACCCCAGATCCAACCAGTCTGACACCCTTTTTTTGGCTTCTGGGGGTACCTGCACATACACACATGCATTTGTGTGGGTGCATATATGTATGTACATGTACATGTTAGTGTCTAAAGGCCATGTCCTCTGAACTCTGACCTGTCCTGTCAAGCCCCATTTAAAGTGAGGTTCTCTCTTTCTTTGTCCTTTCTTGGATGCTCTCATTTCTCTCTCCTTCTTCCTTCTTTCTTCTTCCCTTCTCTCTCTCTCTCTCTCTTCTTGCTTTCTCTATATTATAATTATAACCCTTCTGTTAATTATAACCATATTCATCTGTCAATAAAGCTCTTTTCTACATAGAAATAACTGTGAAGGGTCTCCTGCTATCCACTGCTGCCTTCTGCCATGTTCCTGCATTCCCACCTGCATCCATAGAAACCTGCTGCCAGATAAACAAATATATGTGAACCATGCCAAAATATGCACAAAATCATACATACATATATACATATTATATACTATAATAATAATAATAATAGAAGGCACATACTTCCTTATCTACATCTTTGTCAAGTTTATCTATCCAGTCATTATTGTTTTATTGTTGAGTTTTCAACCTCTCCTCGGTTCAAAGGAATTTATCATTTTACTAAATGACCACTCCAATTTATTTCACTCTAATGCCCACATATTGTACTATCTTGAAAAAGTAAAATATTTTTATCTGTATTCTTTATACAATATAAGAAATTATGTGGAAAAAAAATCAGTTTCAATGACTTGAGAAGTATGAAGCTGCCTTAACTCTCCCGTGGAAAGAAAGGCAAGGAAAATGCAGACCCAAACACATTATTTGCTCATATCTTCCATTTCTTTGTTAACTTTTTCTACTCCTAAAACTTGAAATGAAGACAGGCTTTGCAAACACACTACCCCATGGCTAATCTAGCCCTAAAGATTTCTTTCTCTGGTACATTCCATGCCACCATTTTTTTTTTTACCAAGGTAAATAGCATATTCCATTTTATTTTACTTTAACAAAGAAAACTTTCTGCTTAGAAGAGACACTGGTAACTTAAAATCTCTCCCATTTTATTTCTAAAAATATCTCAATTCTTTTTATTTATGTAAATAGACAAGTATCTACTCACGTCTTCTGTCTTTAAATACATTTAAACAGATAGTGTTAGTAAGAGTCAGACTATTTTTTTGATGTACTTCCTAAAATTATGTCAAAGTAATTCAACAAAACCTGGTGAGTGTTGTTTATATTTGAGATCAATAGTGACGGATCCAAAATCCTGAAATGATGGGAAATTTCATTCTACTGCAAGAATATCACTAGTTGCTTATGGAATGTGTACTTCAAAAGTGAATGGGCCATTCAGTGTTTTATCCCAAGCATTGGGCTTGCTACCTTTAGTCTGAAAGCCACTTGTTCTTAAATTAGCCACCAACTAGTCTCCATGTATGTAGTGCCTCAAGTTATGGCTACTCAGCTAGTTTTTGGAGAGCCTGAGGTATTTGCGTGGCATTCCAAATTATTCAGCAGAGTGTGGATTGCAGGTACCCTCTTACAGCTGTCACTGAATTAGCGGTGGAGGGAGTGTGAGGAAGAGGAAACTGTTTCAATGCAACTTGCAAACACAGAATTCCAGTAACGTGCATTTTTCACAGGAGGAGAGACTTGGTTATGAACCTATATTTAAGTCTTAACCATGGCAGTGAGAAGTGCTCCCCTAGACACTTTGCCAGGGAACCCCTGATGATAAACAACTCAGGAGTTACCTCCACTACACAAAGTTTCAGTTAGAGCTGTCATCATCCTGCCATGTGCAACAATTCTCAGTGTCAACACTGATGTCCTATGTGCCCTCTGAGGAGGTGACTGGTCTTCAGTCCCCTCTTCTGGGCTGTATGAGTCATCATCTAAGGTGAGTAGGAGAACTCTGAAGGCGATTCTGACTTTCTGAGTCAGCTCAGAACTTTTCTACCTCATACATTTGACCTCCCAGGCCTCTTCTACTTCAGGGTTCATAAAACTCTTGGAGTCTTTGGTTCGGGTCCCTTGAGTATGTAGTGAACCTAATGTCTGCACACACCTAACTTGCCATTGCTGAAACGATATGCCTGGATTTGAGGGAAAATGGGAAATGGGGACATCTTGATTTAGATTCCAGCTTGACTACTGCAGGAACACTGAGGAACTTTGGTTCTTTCATTTATAGCTTGCTGTTTTACTAACCCACCCTTTTGCCTGACAGCATGGATCTCTCAGCTCCACAGAGCTACACTCAGTTTGTACAGTGTGGTCTTTTCTTGTTTCCTGTTTAGAACTCCCTAAGTACACCATGAATACCATGCATCTTCATTTAATCAGAGAACCTTTCGCTCCATTGACGCTGAGGGAGCCTAGATATTATTCTTAGAGGCTACCATCAAGGAAATTTCTTACATACACAGAGAAAAAATTTTAAAAACCAGGAAAATCAGGCAGTACCCACTTCTCTTCTAAAAATTCTGATGATGCTTCATGAGTAAATGGTGGTAGAAGAGAAAACATTCAAATGTAGAGAAGCAGCTGATCACTGCACATGTCACTAGCTAAAACTGTAAAGCTTGTGGAGGTTTAGTGCTCCATCTATCTCTCAGGATTGTCAAGGGATTCTCAGGTGTGGTACAGAGAATGATCTATGAAGAACATTTATTGATTGGACTCCATCAAACTAGGAGAAAACATTTCTAAAACATGTATCTGGTAGAGAACTCCTAGCTATCAAATGTAAAGTGGTATAGTGATTCAATAATAAAAACGAAGTATTAAAAGTGGGTCATAAGGCTTAAGACCTTTCACTACAGTTATGGAAATAACAATAAGCTAATTAAAACATTGTGAGTAGTTAGGAAATATATATTTTTTCTGCAATGAGACACTATCACAAACTTCCCCATATGATATCATTATTAATAATAATAAGTAAACTACCATGAGTGGTAAAGATATAGGAAAATTATATTCAAGGTAGGTGTATGTCTTCACGGAGCCTATTATGGAAACATTTGAAATCCACATAAAACTCTTTATGTGCAGAAATGCACACTTCACTCCAAATTCTCTTTTGTGCTAGACATATTTCACTTTTCAGGTCTGCTTCTGACAATGCAGACCCACACTTTTAAACAGCTTGGCTGCTGCTCAGAATAGTGTCATCTGATTATAAAAATGTGTCAGCTCTTTGATGATGGATGACCTGAGTTCAAATCTCAGTATCACAGGAACCCAAATCAAAATCACAGAGAAGAATGGAGAAGCCAGCATGGCCTGGTACTTTGGATTGTCTTTGTAGTGCAGTTTGTTTCAGTCTATTTAGTCCTCATGAATCAGGTCTTACTGGCCTTTGCACCTTCCAAGAAAATATATGTAAACAGAGATTGCTGCCTGTTACTCACATAGAATACAATCTATATTCCATGTAATTGAACTTTTAGACCTTTGCTTACTACTTAAAAAAAGAGTTTTATTTTATTAAAAGCCTATTGTTTTTGTATGAGTTCTATCATGAAGATACTATCTTATAAATTAAAATGTTTTGATATCTTTATTAAGAATAACAATAATTTATCCATCTTAATGTGACTAGTAGTAATGAATGGACTGAGCATTTCTGGCTTTTTTTCTTACAAGTGCTTCATAAGAAGATATTTGTTCATGGCTGGAGAGATGGTTCTGTGGTTAAGAGCACTTATTCTTCTTGCATAGTACCCATGTTTGGTTCTTAGCACTCAAACTGTGGCTTACAACCATTCGTAACTCCAGTTTTACAACCATCCTTTGTACTCCTGTGGCCACCGGGCACACAAGTGGTGCACATACATACATCAGGCAAAAAGATATATTCATAAAATACATTTTTAAATTTAAGTTATTGTGAAGATTACTGTTATAAAGCTCATCTTTCCCTTAGACTTATAAACCAGATCCTTATCTACTTGGGGCTGATGTTAATAGTGATGCGAAGATCTCTTCCAGATGCTCATGTATTTTATATGCTATTAGTGAGCTCAAAAATCAATGACTTGCTTTTACTGTATTTTGTAATTCACAAATGTATTTATGTAGATCATTAAAATAAAAATGGTAAGATATTGCACATGATACATCCAGTATAAAAAAGATATAAATGCCTTCTTTTGGAAAGAACTTATTCTCACAACACTTGAAAATACTTGTAGACATCAGGGTGAATAGTTTCGGCATTTTTACATGTGCATCATGTTATTTATTTTCCACCTCTTGTTATGGTGTCTTTCAGATGATGAATCAAGGCTCAGAAACATTAATTAAAGCAGCCAGGAGAGGCTGTGCAAACACAGTGTCATCCACACCATTCTTTTTTTTGTTTTTTTTTCTTTATTTATTTTGTATTTATCAAGAAAAACTGAAATGAATTTAAAATGCTGATAAGTTAACAATAAATCTAAAGAAGATAAAAATCATAAGTATGACTTATCGAGGCTGATAATGCAAATAAGATTGCTACACATATATTTACTTTGTGTTCAGCTTTCCCTCTGAATTTTTTTTTCCATCCCTGTATATCCCCATTCAAGGTCCCTGCCCCCTCCCACCACATCAGGTCATTTTTTCTTCTCCACAACTCCCCATACCCTCCCTGGGCAGGGAGCAGACAGTGCTATGGTGCCACTGACCCAATAAAGCTTAGTTCAATCTCCACTCCTGGCAAATCCAGTTTTGTCCACCCTCCCTCAAGAGTGAGTCAGGTGTTCCTATAGTTGGAGTGGGATCCGAAGGGTCAGTCCAGGGTTTTTCTGATCCCAAGCAGTTCAGTGATTGTGGATTGCAGCTTGGGCATGCTTGGATTTTTTTCTTGTTTGTTTATTTAGAGACCACTAATGACTGAGTACATACCCTGCTAATCTTTCTGAGTTGGTGATACCTCGCTCAGGAGGATATTCTCCAAATCCATCCATTTGCCTGCGAATTTTAGGATATCATTTTTTCTTACTGCTGAGTAGTATTCCATTGTGTAGATGCACCACAGTTTGTTAATCCATTCTTCAGTTGAGGGACATCTAGGATGTTTCCAGTTTCTTGCTCTTACAAATAATGCTGCTATGAACATAGTTGAGCTAATACCTTTGGAGTGTGAATGTGCCTCTTTAGGGTATACACCCAGAAGTGGTATTGCTGGGTCCTTGGGGAGATTGATTCTCAATTTTCTGAGAAACCTCCATATTGCATTCCAAAGTGGCTGAACAAGCTTACACTCCCACCAACAATGGAGGAGTGTTCCCCT